>CACRXK020015940.1:0-11777 GCA_902702795.2 Paramuricea clavata | reverse complement strand
TATATATTATATTATATTATATTATATTATTATAATACATATTATAATTGTTATAATACATATTATTATTATTATTGTTTATATTATTTTATATATATATATATATATATATATATATATATATATATATATATATATATATATATATATATATATATATATATATATGCTCACTTGGATTATCCACGTGTGAATATTAAACATGCAAGTCATATATTATTAGCACTGATGAGGTAAAAGTAAATAGATACTGTATATAGTAACACCGCGGAAAAACGTCTGCGCATGCACCAAATTATGAAAATATGGCGGGGAATTTGAATATCAATTTCTAAAACAAAAACATGCTTATTAATTGGTCAAAAATTAGTAAACCAAACGAGAAAATATAGCAAATGGGTAGACTAGACATTAATTGAAAGCGTCCTGGCATTTAAAGTATGTAATGAAATAGAATTCATGTAAAAAATTGTTGATTTTAACGGACACGACTTCGAAAATTTTTGCAAAATTATTCAAAACAAAAATTCAAACTAAAAAGTTAAGAAAACTTTCGAAAAGTTAAGCTTCTTAACCCACTCAAATTGTAGAATAAATCCTATAGTTTAATTATTGTGAAATGTATCTCAAACGAAAATTCGGAAATTGTCGTTGCTTAGTTGATAAACAAAATGTTTCAGACGATAAATTTGTCAACAATCACCTTTAGTTCATGTTCTTGTACAATACAACTTCTTGAACCTTCTGGCTGTATTTATTCCTAGTTTTTAGAATGACATGTTTATTTTTCGCTTGAAATCTGGCTGTAAAGACGCACAATGAAGTCACTCCTTTTTACCGCCATTTTGAGCCTTCGGAAACGTTCGGAACAGCTTCTCATCAAGTTCGCAATACTATATTACAGGTAAGGTTGACGCATGCGCAGACGTTTTTCCGCGGTGTTGTATATAGTACGTAGAACATTGTAAAAAAATTAAACAATGTGGCGTAACGGTATAGAACCCCCAACAAAACCAAGCCCAAGACCACACACCCCCCTCCCCTTCCCTCCCAACCAACGCCTTTCGTGATCGAGCAACATCATCAAATCATCGAGCAACATCATCAAACTGAATGAAACTACATGTGTATGTGAGGAAACATTAGATGCAGTTATTCCAATGGATTCTTGAACGGAATTAAACATTCTAATACTGAATACCGTTGTTAAATCGCACTTTGAATCTTTTTTAAATTTTCCAGGACTTGATAATTCACAATTACGTTCCACCATCTTTGTTCAAGTTCTTAAATTTGAATCCGAACTGAGAATCATTTCAATACTCGAACAATAGTTTGGCATTCAGTTCCCAAAGGCAAAGGTGGACAAAGGCATGCAATTTCGACTGGCCACTTTAATAAATCGGGTTGTATTTGCCCATTTATGATCGCAATGATATAAAAAGTTGCCTATTCTTTATTGATATAAAACAAATTAAAAAATCAATGTATAAACTTAATACCGATACCTAAAGAACCATAGCATTATAGTTAGTTTATTTCAAAGCTTATTTATATGTGTAATAAAACACGCCACGGTATTAAAAGACGCTTTGGAAGCTGTAGCTGTTAAGAATTTGGTACGTGGACTTCATCGAGTTTTAAACCACTACTAACTATAGTAAAAACATTAAATCCGTATTTTTATAGGTATATACAATAAATTTGGAATCAAAGTTCTTGCTTGTTCAAGGGGTTCCAGCTTTGGATGTGACCAAGGATTTGTTGGAAACATTTGCAATATATGGTACGATTGATGAGTAAGTACAATCGTCATGTAATCATTTTACTGAAAATAATGATAATATTATATTCATGGCTGATTTTAATTAAAATTGTGTGAAGGAAATATCGAAAATACAAATTCATGTGTAGGTAACGTATTTGAACGGGAAAACTCCATTTAATCAAATGCTGGAGATTATAACGTCAACATACAGTAGATTAAAGATTTTTTAATTCCAAATAATGATATGCCTAAAAATCATGATATATAATATATAGCCTCCTCTGAACCTAAAATATCCAACATGCACTAATAAAGGTTACTTCCATTATTTAAATTTTGGTATTATACAATTGTATACATACCTTATTAAAACTAAAAAGATGTAACCAAAAGGCAAAACATTTTGCTATTAGAAATATTTTTGGAAAGACACATTCCGAATTTGCTTCAATGCACAGGAAACGATTATATTTTGCACCGTGTTTCATTGAGATTGAACTTACTCGGAATACAAACACCCATATTATTTTAATATGCGAGTTTATAATTACATATGTAGTGTAGTTTTTAATTACTTTTCAATATACACGCGAGAATGCAAAACGAAGACATTGCATTTGCTTGATAGACGATATACATTTCTAGGTGTTCTAAAACAAATTCGTCAGATTCCTAAACATTTACAAAAAAGCTTTTTGAAAGTTTTACGATATTTTTTCATACGCCAGAGGTAGATCAGTCCGTTGACAGCAAAATTTAAGGTCATGAGAGTTTTTCCCCAAACTGTGGCTGGCTCTACTATATTTGACGAAGGCCATTCTTCAGCAGACAATACGGACATAGACAAGATAGTTAAAATTGGTAGCAAAGTTAAAGCCAGGATAGAACAAACAATTTCAATTGTTGTAAGAAAATTCTTTTCGCTTTCCAGCCGTATCTTAATCATCCTAATGCTAGCTTCGTTTAAACCTTGTCTTTTGTACAATCCATTTCTTTGTTTTCTCAGTGAAATGTATGAAGCAAAGTACACTATTTGGGTAAGAAAAAACGTTGTCCACGCCAAAGAAAGTTTGCAAAGCATCCAATGAACTTCATAACCGTAGATGAGTATGACGTTTAGTATTCCCTCGCACGTAAAATGGAAGAGCCATACTGCTGCTAGCCAGTATCGAGTAACACGAGTTGTTATCTGGACACGATGCCACAGTGGAAATGCTACCGAAAAAAATCGTTCGATTGACAGACAAAAAAATGAAGTGAATGAAATTGATTCAAGAAATGTTATAGCGGTTTTAAATAACTGGCTTGTTGCCAGTGTAGAAGAGGTGGACACGTTTAAATTCAAATAGGAGTTAAAGAGAAACAGCCGTGCTAGATTGACACAGGATGCAAGGAGATCGATAATTGCGATATTGACGATGAATGGTGACGACGAACTTCGTAAAAGTTTGTAAGGATCTTTCTTGTGTGCATAGAGCAGCATTATGTTGAGAAATATTCCGAGTATATTAAATGTTATTTGAATAATCACAGCACTCTTTTTCCATGTGCAGGGGACATTATATTTTCAGGAAAAAAGTGTATTACAAAAGCTAGTATGTATATAGTTTTCCTTTGATTTGGATGAATATTAAAAGTATGCAGGGGTGGAAAAACTGAGGACGATTTAATTTATCTTCCCCCCCCCCCCCATCGACAACTTTTTTGGTAAAAAAATTTCGGACAAGAACGTTACAATTGCTTTCGTAGCACTTTTTCCGAACCAGCACTCGGCGGGCCTGCGTATATGCAGGTATGCTTGACCACGAAGATTCCGACAACATTACCAATTTACCGACGTTGTGTAAGTTGAGAAAATCAAGTTAAAGTTTATATGTAAATCAAGGAAAATCTCTATCACATATGAAGATACGACACACTTATGATTTTTCTTTGTATTTTCCTCATGAATTATTAATGTTTTTTTGAATGAATTTATAACTATGATCATTTTGAATTTTTTATCTCCATTATTTTCTCCATCCCTGATAATTAAAAGAGCAAAGTTTTCGGCGTCGAATAAATTAATTAACAACTTCACATTAACATGTCTCCATGAGCAATATACAGAACTTTAAGTGTTAATATTCTTCACTCCAACAGGTGAATTGAACTAGAGTGTTTTTTATTAAGGAAACATTTAATATAGGAGGTTATATAGGTATATTAATATATAGTGTTTTAGAACAAGGAAAGTTGTGCTGAAGTCCTATACCATATTTTTAAAATACTTCGCGGATTAAAATATAGCAAATGGAGTCGTTGATTAACTGCTGTTATTACAATTCTCATTTTTATGCATTATTAATAAGAGATTACATATAACTACAGCTTGATATATATACCTAACAACTGCCTGCTTGCTATAGCTTATGGGCGAGAAGTTCAGTCACATTGATTACATATATAGAGAACATATACTTTTCTATTGCCGTGTTGAAATTACCTTAAAGAATGAATAATTTCACCGAATATAACGTTCCTACATGGAAAACGAGTGCTGTGGTTGTACAAATAACATTTTGTATACTGGGAATATTTCTCAACATAATGCTGCTCTATGCACACAAGAAAGATCCTTACAAACTTTTACGAAGTTTGTCGTCTCCATTCATCGTCAATATCGCAGTTATCGATTTTCTTGGATGCTGTGGCTTTCTAGCACAACCGTTTCTCCTTAAATTCTATAATTTCAATAAGTTTAATGCAAATGCATCCATGTCTACCAGACAGGCAACAAACTTACTAAATGCCGTTATAACATTTCTTCAATTAAATTTCATTTTCTTCATTTTTCTTTCTGTCAGTCGAACGATTTTTCTCGATAGCATTTCCGCTGTGGCATCGTGTCCAGATAACAACTCGTGTTACTCGATGTTGGCTAGCAGCAGTATGGTTCTTCCATTTTACATACGAAGTAACAATAAACGTCATGTTGATCTACGGTTATAGTTATGAAGTTCAATGGATACTGTACAAACTTTCTTTGATGTGGACAACATTTCTTTTTACCCAAATAATGTACTTCGCGTCGTACATTTCACTGAGAAATCAAAGAAATGTGTTATACAGAAGACAAGATCTAAGCGAGGCCAGTATTAGGATGGTTAAAATAAGATTGGAAAGTGAAAATAATTTTCTTACAACAATTGCAATTGTTTGTTTTGTCCTGGCTTTAACTTTGCTACCAATTTTAACAGGGTCGTTTGTGCTTGTGTTGTGTAGCAAAGAATGGATTCCTGCAAAGTTACTTAAAAAACCAGACGTTGTTTGGGGAACAACTCTCATGACCACACATTTTGCTGTCAACGGACTGATCTACCTCAAGCGTATGAAAAAATATCGCAAAACTTTCAAGAAGCTTTATTGTAAATGTTTAAGTGCCTAACGAATTTGTAACCTAGAAATGTAATTCGCTTATGAAGCTAAGGCAATTGCATGGGGTTAAAAGACATGCAATTAGTTCTTGGTATAGATTCTTGCGTTCTTTGGTGAACAATATAATTAAAAAACTATGTCTTATTAAACTGACATATATATATTAAAATTTAGATGAAAAATTATTAATATTTCAAAACAGTTGTCAATTCCGAGTAACTGGGAGTATTCATGTTTTTGAAATACAGCCCTAAAATATAATTCAGTGCAATTTTGTTTTCTCGATTAGTGGAAAAATTAATTTATTGTAAGAAAGTTTTATGTTCAATTTTTTTCTGCATGTTAGACAATTCGAAACTATTTTGATGTAAATAGTCTTCATCTATAATAATTATTGGGATGGAGCTTTTCAAGAGACTTCAAATTTAACTCGTCGTTCGTGCAATATTTCCCCAAAATTGTTCTCTCATTTCATCATCCCCAGTGAACTGCATATAATACTGGATGTCCCAAGAAAAACTGGACACTGTTTGATTTCATGTAACGTAAAAGCTATAAAAGCTATCGCAATGAAATAAAGATCATTGTATTCAGAAAGGACTAACTTAGATTTTGACTAATTTACATGCAATATCGAGCGAGATACAACCAAAATAAAAATATTTATTATTTAACAAGTATAACTATACACTGATCGGTATAGTTATAAGGTTGTTTTTGTGCTAATATTTGGCATTTTCAAAAACAGTAGTTCAACGTTCAAACATCAATAGCGCAGTCAATATTGCACGTAAATTCAAGTGCTATATAATATCAAAATCTAAGTTTGTACTTTCGGAATGCAATGATATTTATTTCATTGCGATAGCTTTTATAACCTTTACGTTACATGAAATCAAACAGTGTCCAGTTTTTTTTTTGGGGGGGGGGGGGCACCCGGTAGTTCACTGATCATCCCTATTCAACTGCATATTTATGTGCCACGCTTCCAAGGACCGCCTTTGATATTAACGATTATTTGTTTTTGTATTGTACATTCTACTTTTCAGGTACAGGATTTTGGATGATTATCCTGCGGAGGATTTCACCAAAGTTTACTGGATCAAATTTAAGCATATCATGGCTGCCAGGTAAATGAATTCCGCCCAGGAGAAGGGCGCTGTGGGAGGAGGGGACTGCAGTGGGCAATTCTACTAAAAAATCGGGCAGACGTTATATGGCGGGAAAATTTTGTATGCCCCCCCCCCCCAATTCTTTCCTCACTTACGCCTATGTTTTAAATAACAGAATAGACAACAAACAGGCTAGAAGTCAGTTTCATGCACATTTATTGCAGAGTATATATAACAACAATTGATGTATATAAGTTACACTGGATCTGCTAGACCATTTTAGCATGACAAAAGTGTAACTGAGAGGCGTTTAGAGCAATTCTGAACCTGTCCTAAAAATGTCATGCTAAGAATCAACCTAAATGCTGCATGGTATTTAGTTTGTTCACTTAAAATGTTGGAATAATCTGCTTATAAATTATAACTATATATAATTATCTGATTATGACTATAATATAATTAGTCCTTAGTACTTAGTAACCTTCGCTCGGAACGTCAAAGTTTGTTCTTATTTTTGAGGTAATTGCATCATACACAGAAGCCCCCATATTTTGTTCATCCAAGACTGTGTAAAATAATACCTCTTTAATAAAAATGTGTGTAAAACAAAGCTGTGCTATTTTACACGTATTTTTTACTCACATTTTTTTCAAAAAAATTTGTAGTTGTACGTTTTACACAAATTTGTTTTGCCGAAGCAAGGAAAGGGTTCGATAACTTCAAAAAAATCCTTTGAGGACATAATGTCTATTCCTCTCTCAAACTTAACACACCATAGATGCTTTAAGTATAGCGAGCTTCCGGCAGCTGCATACTACGTTCAAAATGGGTACTTTTCACCTCTGAGATCATGCGCACAGACAACATGAGCAACAGCGAAAAGGAGGTAATTAGTCATCCTCGTTCCCAGGGCCTCACGGCTGCGCAAATATTTTCCCTAGTGAAAACTGCTCAACTTCTGCGAAATAGCAGTTCTCTGAGAGGCCAGTTGGATCTCTCCCTTTAGTCGTCTAACCCAAAGCCTAATTTTCAACGAAAGACGGAGTGAAAATGGCTCTGGGGACGAGAATGGTAATCAGTGAGAAATTGCAATATACTTACCAAAACAATCCGAAGACCAACTGACCAAGGACAAGTGTATTTTTAGACTTCTGGGGTCGGTTGTACGAAGGGTGGATAGTGCTAGATGCATTAAACTTTAGTAATATAATTTATTTTTATTAATTGTGAAATCCAAATCCTTGGTTACACAACTTTTTAAGCATTTATAGAAAAATTGAAAAAATCACTATTAACGGTGGATAGCGTTTTCCGGCCCCTGCTCGGATCCGAATAAATAATCTCCATATACTTGGACTTGTTAATTAGCGTTTCTCACGAAGGCCAAAATCCGTCATTTTTTGGGTACTGTCTGCCCTCGTGAAAAGCGACTTTTAAAGGTTGTAACTGTAAATGTACCATTATACAAACAAGCATAATACTAAAAAGTCGCATTTCGTGGTGCGGAGACCCTCAAACGTGGGAGAGGCAGTACCCCAAAATGGCGGAAAAATCGGCGAGAAAGGCTAATTGCTGTCCACAACACTGATGAAAACAAACTCTGCCTAATGTGTTGTTTAGAAGTGATAAAGTTGAGAAACTAAGGTGCGGCCTTCTTTGATTTCAGGAAAGCTAAAAGAAAACTTGATAATCGTTCATTTTTCGGAGGCATTCTCCATGTTTCCTATGCACCAGAGTTTGAATCTGTCGAAGAAACGAAAGAAAAGTTAATGGATCGAAAACGAGTTGTTGAACGGAAAATAAATTGTATGTTTAACGATTTTCTGTGGTTAAAGTGGAAGTCAAGTCCGTTCTGCGCATCGGTTCTGCTCATAACAATGTGAGGACCCTCTAATGTAAACATTGCCAAAATTTCGAATGTTTCGAATTTTTCTGAACATAAACTCTATTTCATATTCATTTAGAAGCATAGCGAACCAAAATGGTGTTAGATATTCAGACAGTACATCATATTTTTAAAAAATACAGCAGTTCAAAATGTAAACAAACCGTTTGTTTACATACGGACTTGACTTCCACTTTAAATTTATGCTGTTTATGCAGGATATCTGTTTAAAGAACTTATAAGTTATATGATCCATACAAACTGAGTGATAAAAGATTCATTATTCTGTTAATGCTATGGTGGTAGTTCGTCCTTCGATGTCGAAGATGACCATAGTTTCATCTCTGCTAGTTTCTGTGTTGAGTGTTGTGTGTTCGAAGATGGCTGACAAGTCCAATCCTCGCATGGAACGTCCTTCCACATTCTGGACAAGACGGTCCGGATGGAGCTGCTGCCGATGCTTCTCTCTCCTTTCGCTTAGCCCTTTTCTGTTTTGCCAGACTGATACGATTCTCCTCGTGTAACTTTGCTCCCCTCTTCACGCTAGAGCGCCAGGCATTTCGGTCAAGAGCTAGATCTTCCCATGTGTCAGGTTTGATGTGGAATAGCTTGGTGGTCATGGTGGATACTTTCAGGGAGTCTTTGTACCACTTTTTCTGGCCACCTCTGGAGCGTGAGCCATTTTCTAGCTCACCGTACAAGAGCTGTTTCGGGATGCGGGTGTCATCCACTCTTCGAACATGACCAGCCCAGCGGAGTTGACCTGACCGCAGCATGGTGTCGATGCTGTACATGTTAGCACGGCTTAGAACCTCAGTATCTGGGGTCTTGTCCTGCCATCTGATGCCTAAAATTTTCCGGAGGCATACTGTGTGGAAGTGGTTTAGTTTCTTGGTGTGTCTCTGGTATACCGTCCAGGTCTCACTTGCATAGAGTAAGGTTGTCAGTACAACTGCTCTGTACACGCTGAGCTTTGTCGCTGTGGTAATGCCTTGGCGGCCCCAAACTCAGGCGGCCAAAGGCTGAGCTTGCTTTAGCTATGCGGGATTTGACTTCGTCATCAATGTGGACGTTTCTGGATAAGGGGCTACCAAGGTATGTAAACTTCTCCACAGGGTTGAGGCGTTCAGACTTGATGTATATGTTCGGCTCAATGTAAGGGCTGTTTGGTGCTGGTTGGAACATGACCTCAGTTTTCTTAGTGCTTATCGTCAAACCAAAGTTGTCACAAGCATCCGAAAATCTGTTCAGGCTTTGGTGCATGTCAGGCTCTGTTGAGGCATTTAGGGCGCAATCATCTGCAAAGAGAAGGTCTCTCAGACTTTTGAAGTGAACCTTGGTCTTGGCTTTCAGGCGCTGCAGGTTGAAGACCCCCCATCCGTGCGGTACCTGATGTCAATGCCTGGGTCACTCTCAGAAAAGACATCTGCCAGCATAGCAGTGAACATCATGCTGAACAGCATTGGGGCTAAAATGCAACCTTGCTTGACACCGTTTGTGACCTCAAAGGGTGAAGATTGATTGCCATCATCAAGAACGTGGGCCTGCATGCCATCATGGAATTGACGTACCATCGTGATAAACCTTGGTGGGCAGTCAAATTTCTCCATGATTAACCATAAACCAGTCCTGTTGACGGTATCAAACGCTTTCGCGAGGTCTACAAATGTTGTGTGGAGGCTGGCGTTCTGTTCTTGGCATTTCTCTTGCAGTTGTTTGGCAGCAAAGATCATGTCCACAGTTCCACGACCTGAGCGGAATCCGCACTGACTTTCAGGTAAGAGACCATTCTCAAGGTGGCGAAGAAGTCTGTTCAACAGTATGCGTGCAAGGATCTTTCCAGCGATGGATAGGAGTGAAATTCCTCGGTGGTTGTCGCAGGACTGTATGTTTCCTTTGCGCTTGTAGAGGTAAACTATTGATTCATCCTTAAGGTCTTGAGGTATGGTTTCCTTTTCCCACATTGACTGGAAGAGTTCAGTCAGTTTCTGAATAGTAGTTGGACCTGCCAATTTATAGATCTCGGCTGGAATGGCGTCCGCCCCAGGAGCTTTGCCAGTTGACATTTGCTTTATAGCCTTTTCTATCTCTGTAGCGGAAGGAGGGTTGTCAAGTGTTGTGTCAGTTGGGGTCTGAGGTAGGCGATTGATTGCCTCGATGCTGATTGACGATGGCCTGTTTAGAACCGACTCGAAGTGCTCTGCCCACCTATCAAGAATGCCAGGCTTGTCTGTGATAAGTTTGGTTCCATCAGCGGACAGCAGTGGTGATGTACCAGCAGGCTGAGGTCCATACAGTGTTCTAACAGCTTGATAAAAGCGTTTGGAATTGTGGGTGTCTGCGTAGCCCTGGATTTCATCGGCCTTTTGAATGAACCATCTGTCCTTCATACGCCTCAATTCAGTCTGGACAGTCTGCTTTACTTTGTGTAAAGCAGCTGTGTTGGCTGGAGTCTTGTTTGAAAGGTTTAACTTTAAGAGCCTGTTCTTCTTTTCAAGCAGCTTGTCTATGGCCTCATTGTTTTCATCAAACCAGTCCTGTTCTTCTAGCAGCTTGTCTATGGCCTCATTGTTTTCATCAAACCGGTCCTGATGAGAGTGTGTTTTAGGACCCAGTATGTCACTGCATATCAAGTGTACAGTATTCTTGAAGTCTGCCCAGTCCTGCTCAATGTTGCCAGAATTCAAGGGCAATGACTCAAGTTTCTCATCCAGCTCACTAGCGACATGCTGCTTGACGTTGACATAATTCAGCTTGTCAATATTCAGACGCTTAGGTGGTTTCTTCCCCTGTGGACGTCTAGGTGGTTGAGTTTGCATATGATGAGGCGGTGGTCTGTCCAGCAACCTGCTCCACACATTGACTTCGTCACTCGCACATCATTCCTGTCTCTAGTTCTGACAATGGCATAGTCGATGAGGTGCCAGTGTTTTTAGCGTGAGTGCATCCAAGTAGTTTTATTTCTGATTGGCAGCTGGAAGAGTGTATTTGTGACACTAAGGTGGTGCTCAGCACACAATCTGAGGAGGAGTAGACCGTTGCTGTTGCATGATCCAACGCCGTGCTTCCCAATGACTTCATCCCACGCTTCTACATCCGACCCGACACGGGCATTAAAATCCCCAAGAACCACCAGCTTGTCTTGTTTGGGTGTGGAAGCGATGATAGTGTCGAGTTCCTCATAAAACTTGTCCTTGATGTCGTCTGGGTTTGTCATGGTAGGGGCATAGCAACTAACAATAGTAGCATATCTTTTTCCCTTCAGTTGAAGAGTAAGCGTCATGAGGCGATCGTTGACCCCTTTGGGTAGGCTAGTTAGCTTGCCTATTAGGTCGTTTTTGATAGCGAAGCCAACTCCCGACTCACGGCGTTCATCCTTCCCACGCCCACTCCAGAAGAAAGTGTATCCGGCTTTTAGCTCTCTCAGTTGTCCTTCTTCAGCAAAACGAGTTTCGCTCAGAGCAGCAATGTCCACTTTGTATCTTGACAGCTCCTTGGCTACGAGTGCTGTTCTTCTTTCCGGTCTATTCGCATCATCTTTGTCTAAGAGTGTTCGAACGTTCCATGCGCCGACTGTGATCGGTATCTGTTTGTT
>CACRXK020015938.1:0-11778 GCA_902702795.2 Paramuricea clavata | reverse complement strand
TGAACCGAAATTAGTATAGGCCACATTAGGTGGCGTGACAAGGGGCGGGGACTTTTATAAACAAGATTGACATTTTGAAGTAACAGCAAAGTACAATTAGTTGATAGACAGAATAATACAAAAACAACATTGAGACTGTGAGACATATCGTGATTCGTGAGACTGTGAGAAATTTAATATTTTAGGTTTAAGTTTTGTAAGTTTTATTTTTGGATTTTCGATTAAATAATTAATAGTATACTACGTGAGTAATGAGTTCGGTATACTAGTGGTGCCGTGACCAGGATTCGAGAGGAAAAAAGCGACGAAAATCAAACACACAAAGCGGCGAAATACGAAGTAAACACTGTTGATTTATCATTATGAGCGACGAAGAGGCGAGCGAGATTACAAACGCAGGTGAGCAAAAACTCGAAGGAGATATTGAGAAAGAGATTTCTAAGTTGAAGTATTTCTTAGAAGAAACAAATGAAATTATTCAAGCGAAAGATTACGGTGAAATGGAAGCTATAAACAATCGCGCTGGGAAAATAATCGTCAAAATATCGGAGCTAATTTCACAAACAGAAGAGTTGAAAATCGATAACGGCAAAACACCGCGTTCAGTTAGACAGTGGAAAAAGGAAACAAGAGCTAAATATTCAGCGCTGATCGAAGACAAAGAGAAAATAGCACAACAACTAAAGGAAAAACAAGAAAAAGCTTATGACGAAGCTGAATTACGACGGCTAGAATTGAAAGATAAACAATTTCAACAAGAAGAACAACGACGAGCTGAAATTCGCGAAGCACAAGAGGAACGCGAACGACAATTATGGCAAGAAAGGCACGAAGCTGAATTACGCATGACTCAGAGAAAGATTGAAATAGAAAAGACCGCTCGTTCATCTGCAGCGAAATTACCAAAGTTAAAAATAGGTACGCGACCGCGTACATGTATCTGCGCATTAAAGGTCCAGACACGCTGGACGCGATTCGACAACGCGACGCGATTTTTCGATTTTCACTGACCGTTAAATTTAATCCAAGTTTACATTTTCCAAATATTTAGAAGCGCTATAACATTCTAAGTTACTTGGTCTACATATGTTTGTAACTGATTTGCTCTCATTGGCTGTTTTTCAAACTAATTATATACTGAAAAATCGCGTCGCGTTGTCGAAGCGCGTCCGGTGTGTCTGAATCAGTCTTAAGGTCTGATTCCACGACGGCGAAATTCGTCGCGAGAGCTTGTGTCTGCGAAATACGGTGGTTGCACATGAGCGATTGTATTGAATTGTCCCACTTTGTCCGCTTTCGCAGTAAGTAGAAATGTTTCGCATTCATTGATGGTGCATTATCGAAATGACATTTTTACAGCAATTGTGCGAAATTGTGCTAGTTGAAATTATATGCCTGCTTCAGATATAATATTTACATTTAACTAGTGACTTCTAAATTAAGAGGACGAGAACCATTTATATCCCGAATCACGGCAACTGATAACAATCATACAAAAATGTTTCTTTTTATCTGGAGCTAAATATCTGCTATTCATACAGTTCATTACTTTTAAGAACAATTTAAAGAAAATAATTAATTAAGGCTGTAAAATGTGTGGATTTATTAAAGACGTGGGATTAGACATCTGTACATGGAGTCATGAGCTAATAATAGTTTCTGACATTTAAAACAACAGGGCTACGTTTATCCTATGCTTTGTTTTCATAGTTTAGCCTAGTTTCAGAGGCCTCCATTAAATAACAGTCAAGATATATACGCAAATATAATTTGCGTGTCTATTTAAAATTTGTAATTGTTTCGTGAAGATTCAACCATAAAACAATTGCCGGAAATGCAGGTCCTGTTTATAAAAACTCAGGGAAAACCCGTGAGGTATGAAATGCATGGCGTAAACATGTCAATCAAATATCTATAAATATGACGTTTTATAATTGCACAGTACATCGTGTACGTTCTTGTTGTAGAACTTGTGTTGCTCCAAATCGAGTATGAAGTAAAATCAGGAGCATACTGTCACAGGCTAATTTTGTATTTTAATACCTCTGGAAATATCAAGGCTTTGGTACCCCTATCTATCACAAAACTGAGTAACAAATCCAAAACGAAGTATGAGGACTAATATTTTTATATATATCATTTCACAGATTAAAAGTATTATTCAAGAAATATGTCCATTTTGATCTTAACGTGATACAAAAATACTAAATAACATGCAAAATTCAGTGCCAAAGAGGGATTTATTTTGCGGTAGTTAAATATGTAAACATATGTTCTCAAACTGGCAGAGTTTAATACCAATTAAAGCTCGCAATGCTATATATTTGGTTTGATACGAAGATAAAATAGTAAATACTCATAATATATAATTACAATATGTCCATGACCTTACTCAAAAATTTAAATTATTAAATCACATAATGGAACAACTTGCAATTTGCTACGCTCACTCGTTAGCAATAGTTCTCTTCAACACTCGAAATAAATTACATATTTCCGCACAACCATGTATAAATATCCTCTATACATTCCAGTTTACCTTTAATTTGTCAAGTGGTAGGCACAATATTAGTCCTTTTGATTTGTTATTCCCTTTCCCCAACACGGCAGTGATAGGAGCTTGAAAAAATGACAGTTGAATACTTGCGTGTAATTTGCTCGGAGCAATTTGCAATCAACATTGCAAGATTGATTGCAATGTTGCAATACTCATGGGAACAGAACATCCGGTTTGACTGTAAGAGTTATATCAAAAAGACTGCCATAGAAGAAGATTTTATCAAAATAAAGTCAGGATAAAGTCTATTAATAGTTTAATACCACGATTACTAATGATTACTACTCTTGAAAGCTTTTCGAAAGACGCCATCTTGTTTTAAAGCTGTTCTAGCCTGCGAACAGGCCTTCAAAACAAGGTTGACGGACTTAACAACTTAACTTAACTTACTTAACTTTACTTTACTTTACTTTACTTTACTTTACTTTACTTTACTGACTGACGCGATAGCAATATATCTGCGCTACGCGCAGATACAAAAATGAATGCTCCTTTAGTGAACTATTGATGTAGAGATTTAATATGCCAAGTATAGAATGGCACAAGGATTTTCATGTTATCAGCATGATTAAATCGTGAGATTGTGCAAATAATCTGTGTAAATCTCTTAGAGATATCCTCAGTAGCTACAGTTTAAGGTAAAATAACTATGGTAAAGCTATTCAAGGCAAAAAAGCAATGGATCTGTCAACCTCGTTGTCAACAGTAAATTTAGCTAAGTTTATGATCCATTTATTGCCGTATTTTAGCTGAGAATTCATTTAAGACAATGCAATACGATAGACTTACCTTTGAATTTATCATATATTCTTTTAAAATGGTCACCAAAGCTCTAAAACTCGATTGGTATCGTTTTAACTTTCTCACAGCTTAATGTTTACATGTAAATTTGTCAAATTACACTTGTTTAGGGCACTGGAAACGAGACACGGCCAAGATGCGCGAGGCGACATGCGCGGGGACATCAACATCAAAGATTCCGACATCGAGTGAGACTTCTGCAGGCTGCTCCATTTACTGTTCGGAGTACTCCGGATTTTCGGAACACTAATTAAATCGAACCAATAATGGTCACATGACTGTTCTGACGGTCACATGACTGTTCTAGCTACCCCTACTTTTGAGTAGGGGCAGTCAGAACAGTCATGTGACCGTTTTCGGTTCGATTCGATTAGTGTTCCGAAAATCCGGAGTACTCCGAACAGTAAATGGAGCAGCCTGCAGGTCTTATTATTTATTTTGTGATATCATCGCTTTATACCAACTTGAACTGGTTGTAGTTTGTTCAATCATTCAAAATTGATAGTATATAATTATATGTATCTTTAGTAGAATTTGTAGGGATTTACTAAGTTGTTCAGTAGGTGTTTCAAGTCAACTTTCAACTAGATTTTAGCTATTATTAAATTATGGATTTCACTTTAAACTGCATTTTTTCAGTCAGCCGGAAATTCATGTCAATGATGTCATGACCTTTCATTATCATATTCATATTTCCAAGCAGAGATTTCCAAGTATTGTGAATAATCAAGGTGTTGTTATTGCAAAATCAAACCAAAGCGAAGGCGGAAGTGTTTAAAAACCTCGTTTGTTTCTTGCTCTCGATTTATTTGCTTTACAATGTAAGATAAATGTGTCAAAGAAAGATCATTGGTACCGAATCTTTAACTGGAAAGTGACGCAATGTTTCTATGAGCTGTGAAGCATGGCTTGCTGCCCGACCGAAGTGAAATATGGCTACGAAGACTGTCGATTTGAGAAAGATGTTGACGAAAATTTTCATTGTTCTATCTGCTACAATGTTCTTAAAGAACCAAGGACGTGTAGGAATAATGATCACATCTTTTGTCTTGCCTGCATCACTCAACATCTAAAGGTGAACTCTCAAACTTGTCCTGAATGTAATGAGCATTTGAGCGTCGATACGCTTCGTCGGCCGCGTGTGTTGAGCAATTATTTGTCTAAACTAAAGATAAATTGTGATCATGCCAGTCGAGGATGTCCTCAGTTTACCTGTCTTGAAGATCTCAAAACTCACGTGGCGAATTGTGGCTATGCACCTGTGTTGTGTTCAAATGCAGAGTGTGGTATGGAGATTAACAAGCAAGATAAGGTCCATCATGAAACTGAAGTTTGTGATTATAGAAAAGTGACATGTCATGACTGTGGGCAGATACAGGAAGATGTCGGAACATTGAAAGGAAGTTTAATGGAACTGGATGGGAAAGTGGAAGCAGTGAAGGAAATCAATAAGGAAATGAACGAAAAAGTGAAGGAAATCAACGAAAAAGTGGAAGCAGTGAAGGAAATTAATGGAAAAGTGGAAGCAGCAGTGAAGCAAATAAACGAAAAAGTGGAAGCATCAAGTGGACAAACGAAGAAGGAAATCGGGGAAGTTAAGAAAGAAGTCAAAGATATGAAGGACAATCTTTCCAAAGTGAACAAAGACGTGGACGAAGTCAAAGTCATGATGATTCAAATGTTAGAGAAGTTAAATATGCTTGAACTGCTGAACAAACTGCCATCTCCGACTGAGGGAATGTTGAACACACCAAGAGAGGATATTTTGATTGCAGGTGGATATGGAGGGCATTCAAGTAGTTCTGGCAAAAGTACGGAAATATATTCCTGGGAGAAAAATGGTTGGGTTGAGGTGTCGCCAATGAATGACGACCATAAAGGAGCTTCATCATTTACCCACAAAGATCAGTTCTTTGTTGTCGGGGGAGGTGGTAGAAAGGCAATAGAGACCTTGAATCTCGATGAATTACCTTTGAAATGGACGAAATTTCTTGGGGAACTGCCTTATAAATATTTTCATGATCAAACTGTTGTTTACCAGCAGAGTATCATTCACATTGGTGGATATGAATGGATCAAAGGATATTCTAACGTGATTAGTGAATTGCAACTTACTTCACCTTGCACTATGAAAGAGTTGTGTCAAATGCCTCAACCACGAGGACATCATTCCGCTGAGGTACTTGAAGATAAAGTGCTGATTTTAGGAGGATTTAACTCCGTCAAGATTACAAACAGTGTATTGGAGTTTGATCCAAAAAGGAATAAATGTAAAGAGATGCCAAAATTACCGTCTGCCTTGAGGAGAATGGCAACAGTTCGCTGGAGGGATGAAGTAGTTGTGCTTGGAGGTTGTGGTAAGGATGACAAAGTTCTGAATGATGTTTTCATGTACAACTCCAAGACTGGCAAAACCACAGCCTTACCATCCATGTTGGAGAAGAGATGTAACTGTTGTGCAGTTATTACTGGAAATACCATTGTAGTGATGGGAGGTAGGAATGAGAAAGATGAATATCTCAGTTCAGTGGAGTGTTTTAGAATGGGAGGTTCTACATGGGAGTATCTTCCTGCCATGAACAATCCAAGATACGAAGCAGTTGCTGATGTTTTACCTTCCACACGAAAATATGTGTAAATTGAACATTGAGACAATCATAAGACGTTAATTCATAATTAGGTTAGGTTTTTGGGCACGATTACCTGGTTCAGCTTCGCTGGGTTGAGATATGGGATGATTTTGATGTATTGAAATATTCCACGGTTTATGATTCGGAGAAATTACATCAATTTCCCAAGATTGTTTGCCATGGAATTGATGCTGAACAGTTAGCAATTTACAGTCATAATAATTTCGTTAAACTACAGGTTTGATCAATTGCATTCCAGCTCCTAATATTGTCGTTTGACTTCAACTTTATATACGTTGTGACTTATGTCGATACATTAAAATCATCCTGCTTCATCCTGAATTACATCTCAATAACTATATAGTGATGTTTATGTTAGTTGAATATATACAGAGAATGTACAAAATTATAGCAAAGTCCATTCTCCACAGCCTTTCTTAAGATGACATCGCAAATTTTAAGAGCCTAAAATTAACTTTATAACATTCGACTGTGGTTTCGTTTAAAAACATTTGATTGATTGTCCCAGATTATAATTATAGTATTAAGTAGTCATGACTGTAAGTTATAATAAATCAATAAAATTAATAAAATATTATCTCTTAATCAAGTCTGAAATAAAACTATACTGGAAATTCTCGTTTATTCAACTCTGAGCAAACGAACGAAATATTTTGAATCTTGGAGACTGCTTTTCAATCGAGAAAAGTGCACAAATCCGGATACCAGTAAGATTAAAAAAATCACTCCAGAAAAACGATATCTTTTAATAATCTAAGTTTCACCATCAATCATTTCGGAATTACGGTGAAATGTACGCAGACAATAGCATGAGAACGAGGCGTCGTGCAAAGTTGTTATGTTTCTGTATTTGGCACGAACCCTCGACTTGATCTTATTGTTTTTCACAACTAGAGCGTGATCTCGAAATAACCTATTGTTGAACAATCAGTTTGTTTTGGATGAAAATCAAATCTAATCTGTAATATCAACCGAAAATGTATCTAGAGGCTGAATTGTATGTAATTTATGACGAGAAATGTTTTTTGTTCATAATATTAATATAATAATATAATATTTTTATAACATATTAAAACGCGAGCAGGAGTGTTTTATCGGAGATGAAGAAAGTATTATTGCACGCTGTGGTTACCAAGCCCCGGCGCGCTCCATTGTTTGCTAAAGAGCGCATGCGAATTTTCCATAATTTTTAAAGCGTAATCAAAATAGCTTTCTTTCTAACTTTTGAATATATAATAAAACAATTATTGAATTCGGTTTTCGTTTATGATATCGAGAATTATCAAGGCCTCGGTTTGTGTTATCCACTTCGGCCTTTGGCTTCGGCGGAAAACTCAAACCTCGGCCTTGATAATTCTGGATCAATCTGGTTCCCCGAGCCTACGATCCTCGGGAAGAAACGTGAGGCTCTGGGATAATCCGTTTCATGGAGGAATCTGATTGGCCGTTGATATGGAATGCGTAGTTCAATCTTAGCCAGGATTCCTGGCTTCCGGCAACGGATTATCCCAGAGCCTCACGTTCCTTCCCGAGGATCGCAGGCTCGGGGAACGAGATTGATTCTGGATATCATACTCAACCTCATTCAATAAAAATATTGTGAAAAATCATATCAGCATTATGACGTGACTTCGTTAAATATCTCAGAGCTCCTTATTTAGTCAACTGAGTTGATATACAGCGATTTCACAGTTGGCTGTCAGCCAATCAGAAACAATGAATCTTTTGCCAATACTTCCTTTTACCCCAAACACCTCCCAAATTTATTTTCGTTTATTTCAGCTATTATCAAAGATGTTTATCCGCGAAAACCATCCATTGTGTCAAAATACGCTCTACCAGTGATGTGGAAACTTCTCGAGTCTTCGAGCAGTGCATCGACTGGCAGTGGAAATATGAAGGAAGCCGTTCACGGTTTGGCTAACCTACTTTATTCTTTAATGGGACAATCTCTGTTTGAGCAGGCTCAAGCAAAGTCGCACAGATTACGACAAAAGCTCAAAGAGCTATTGGATCAATGACTGGATCAATGATTGACAATCTGCTTTGTGAGCAGAGAATGTTGGAATGGAGTCCAGGCGAGCTTCCATAAAAGGCAGTTACACACACACAGAAAATTCCGTCCCGCCAACACGCTGAGCTTTTGCCGCGTTCGATCTGGCCACCATTAGCTCAACTTCGGCCGTACAACAACAGCCAGAACATCAAAACTGGCCGAATTGGGCTCACTGCTGCTCGGATATTTTGCTCCTGCATGCGGTAAATTCTCTATTAAGACCCTCTCTCTTTCAGGCAATAATATAAGCTCCTGTTCTTTAGGGGAAGCCTTTGGCTAATAACTTCCACGCTTATTTTAGAGGGAGAAAACTATAAGCTCGCGCCCATCCCTGGCCAATATGCCATTCGCTATTGGTCCACTCTCCAAGAAAGCCTTCTCCCTCAAGCGTGTTTGAAATAACTAATCCCCCCCCCCGGAGACTTGATATAGGATTTACCATCAGGAATGGAAGGTTGTGGTCGCCTTTTATAAAAGAAACTTCCCTGGTGTTGACAAGTTGTCTTAAAAGAGAGTTCTATAATATTTAATATATTAATAATGTTTTTAACATTTGTACATACACAATGCGTGAACATTTTAAAAAGAGTGAAAATTCAATTGGAATTTATATATGGCTATAGTTTAGCTGTAAACATTTTTATGCTGAAATAATTATACCTGTAAATGTACTTTAGTAGTTGACCACAAATTCAAGACGTCCCTCGAAGTGTTCACGTGGTAGCCATTACTTTTTCGTCAGATTTGCCATTGACAGTTTTGGTGTTTGAAAATGGCGTCAAAAATGGGAAAAACTCATTAGCTTTTCCCAACAACAAGTAAAGGTGAACGTTTTTTGAAAAAAGTTAAAGCCATTAACTCCTTTACTTTTTCGCCATTTTTCACCTTTTTGAGAACTTCAAAAGTGGCCGAAATGGGCGAAACGTTCAGGGGTTCCCTTAACTTTTTGTCGAATTTCAGCCTCGTTTTGAAAATGTGAAAAAGTGGTTAAAATATATGGCCAAAAGGTAATGGCTAATCGTAAATTTTTGGCTATTTTATTTTAATAATTAATAGTGCTTGCTATTTGCATAAAATGCGATTGCCGAATCAGAGTGCATTAAAATCTGACCAATAGGAATGCGTTCATAAAACTTGTTTTCCCCCTGGGGGGGGGGCGGGAAACCCAGGGGACTTTGACTATACTATGAAGCCCCAGTGAGGGGAAATTGACCATTCATCAACTGCCAGAGTGCGAAAGTTTGCACGGTTTGACATTAATAGGCCTGGTTACAAGTATGGCGGAGAATGGTGGAGATTGGATGGTTAGCACTATTTTCCATCCAGCAAATTGACATGACGTCATTTTTGGAAGATGGAAGATGTGTTAAATGGCTATGTAACTGACCCAATCCCTACCCCTACTCTAACTCATAACCGCAACCCTAACCTTAACGAAATTAATAAAAAAATCCAAAAGGAAACGACGTTAAAAAATCGATAGGGCGGTTTGCTGGATGGAAAAAAGTGCTAACCAGATTGGAGAAGCAAGATCAAGTTTCATCGAAAAAGGTATTTTTAATACACAGTGTTTCAATTTTTGTAACATCACACAAGCATATTCTTTCTATTGGTTAGAATTTTTCCTCGCAGCATTTATATTGCGTTTCGACTAGCTTAGTCATGTAATACGTCCCGTCGCTCCTGAATAACTTCTCTGTCTAGTGTAATAATCACCCCTGCCTCTTCAACGTGGATGGTTATGCCGTTGACTGTCTTCGGAATAACCATTCAACTTGGATGGTTATGTCGTTGACTGTCTTTGGCATAACCATTCAACTTACTGTAGATGGTTATGCCGTTGAATGTCTTCGGCATAACCATTGGATGGTTATGCCTGGTCATGGTTCAAGTCTATCATAACCATGGTTCACTTTAACCGAAAAGAGTAACAGCGGGGCCCCCAAAAGCGCGGGGCGCGTGGCATATGCCACTTCTGCCATATGGTTAATCTGGCACTGGATTAGATTGGCGCAAATTCTTGCTTCTCTACAGGGCCTGAAACGGGGTAGAGCGCGGAGCCTTGAAAAGCGCGGCGCCCCCAAAAGTGCGGGGCGCGTGGCATATGCCACTTCTGCCATATGGTGAATCCGGCACTTGGCAGTCTGGCCGCTTTTGAGCATAATTTTCCAAAGGCAAAGCTTGTTTTTAGTCAGTCTAAAGTATTTGTTATAATAGTGTTGTGCCATTTCTCTTTCGCTTTGTTTTGTTTATGAAAATGTGAATTCCATTTCTAGATCATACACGTCTTCTTCAACCTCTGTCAGTTTATTCTCCTCGCTCCTGGCGGAGTGCAAAACAGACCTTCCGCTGTAAAGAAGTTATTAAGTAAGTACTTATCATATAGCTGTCTTATCATAAGTTGCTCTGTGTTAGTATAGATTTTCTTATATAACACCTCATTACATTTTGGTCATTTAATTAGTGCATATGATCACATCATAATATTATACTATTTTAATAAAATATTATATTTTAATATTATTAAAATATTATATAATATTATAATATCTTTACCACAATTAAAGAAAATTTGTCAATCAAAGTTTGATTTGAGCAATTTAGACCAAGAAGCTATCCAATATTATAATATTATTAAAATATTTGCCGGTTTACACGAGACACATGAAACAAGATTCATTTGTAAGGTCCGCATTTCGACATTTGTACGACACCATCTGCATCATCACTTGTAACTTTATACCAACTTGAACTGGTTGTAGTTTGTTTAAAGTAATTCAAAATTGATAGCATGTAATTGTATCTATCTTTGGTAGAATTTGTACGGTTTTACTAAATTGTTGAATAGGAGTTTCAACTAGATTTTAGCTATCATTAAATTATGGATTTCAGTTCGACTGCATTTTTTCAGTCAGCCGGAAATTGATGTCACGACCTTCATTATCATATTCATATTTCCAAGTATTGTGAATAATCAAGGTGTTGTTATTGCAAAATCAAACCAAAGCGAAGGCGGAAGTGTTTCAAAACCTCGTCTGTTTCTTGCTCTCGATTTATTTGCTTTACAATGTGAGATAAATTTGTCAAAGAAAGATAATGCATTAGTATCGAATCTTTAACTAGAAAGTGGCGCAATGTTTCTATGAGCTATGAAGCATGGCTTGCTGCCCGACCGAAGAGAAATATGGCTACGAAGACTGTCGATTTGAAAAAGATGTGGACGAAAATTTTCATTGTTCTATCTGCTACAATGTTCTTAAAGAACCAAGGACGTGTAGGAATAATGATCACATCTTTTGTCTTGCCTGCATCACTCAACATCTAAAGGTGAACTCTCAAACTTGTCCTGAATGTAATGAGCATTTGAGCGTCCATACGCTTCGTCGGCCGCGTGTGTTGAATAACATGTTGTGTAAACTAAAGATAAATTGTGATCATGCCAGTCGAGGATGTCCTCAGTTTACCTGTCTTGAAGATCTCAAAACTCACGTGGTGAATTGTGGCTATGCACCTGTGTTGTGTTCAAATGCAGAGTGTGGTATGGAGATTAACAAGCAAGATAAGGTCCATCATGAGACTGAAGTTTGTGATTATAGAAAAGTGAAATGTCATGACTGTGAGCAGATACGGGAAGATGTCGGAACATTGAAAGGAAGTTTAATTGAACTGGATGGGAAAGTGGAACAAGGAATAAAGAAATTGGACGAAAAAGT
>CACRXK020015936.1:0-11780 GCA_902702795.2 Paramuricea clavata | reverse complement strand
CTTAAATCCCGACATTGACGTGTTGTTCCAGCGACCAAGACATCCTTCTTCCAGGTTCAACCCAAACGAAGCCATAGTTTGGTACGAGAAAAAAGTACTCGGCCATAACATGCTCAACAACATGATGCGAAATATGTCACAAAGAGCTGGAATATCGCCTTACTATACCAACCATTCGCTGCGAGCCACCACAGTTACTGTTTTATCGTCCAACAACGTTGAGACACGAAAGATTGAAGCCATAACTGGTCACAGAAGCGATACAAGTATCGAAAGTTATTGCGCCAGACCAACTCTAAGCCAGTTTAAGCAGATGTCGTCGACGCTGAGTTCGTTTGTTCATGGCGAAGAAAATACAGCAGCCACTTGATCTTCGTCAATCATCCCAACTCCAGTTGCCCCTCGTCAACATCCAGCAGAAAGCAGTGCAACAGTCGCAAACAGTACTGTAACCTTTGGCAGAAATGAGGCAAATATCCTTCAAGCACATGGTGTGAGGTGTCCTGAATCAATTCTTCCATCTGGTACTTTCCAGGGATGTTCATTCACATTTAACATCAATATGAACAAAAACTAACTTTTCTTGAACGTATTATATTGTTAGATTTTTATTGTGCATGATCCTTGTTGTAAATATATAACGTTCTCAGCGTCTTAGCCTCATTGTTGTTGTGAAGTGTCAAACGAACTTGCCGAACTGCTTTAGAATTCAGATCATGTGTCATGTGATCGATCATTACGTTTTTAAAAAGGAAGGAAATTATATTCATAACGGAAGCACATATTAATTATTTGATTAATTTTGTGAAAGAAATTATACTAAAACAATTATTTACCTCAGTCTCGATGATTATCGGTGAATATTTACCTTGCCGTTTCGCGGCGCGGTAAATATTCACCGATAATCATCTCGACTTCGGTAAATAATTGTTAAATAATAATATAATTTTTATATAATATGCATCATAAAATCGTACCTCGAATATACTGCATTCGATCTTTATAGCATTCAAAATCCATGTGGCTTCAAAGTTTATAATTTCCATCAAAATAAAAACAAGCTTAAAATCTGCTGCCTGTTGTTTTAACATATCAATTTTAAAACACTTGTTATACATTCATATTTAAAAATCAAAGCCAAAATATGTATTTTTAAAATTTAGTTCGCCCATTGCAATGTTCAGTTGTTCATTCCCCCGGGATGACATGACTTTAATAAGGCCAGGTTACAAAAATGTCCAATATTTTTGGACACACGTGACCAGTGTTTACCAGGGCCTTTGCTTCCCGTACCAGAGCCTCTGAACCGCGCAAAGGCCCTGGGTACAAGGTTGGATAATATCGTGAAATGAGAGAACTCAATAACGATTTGTAAACAGCAGCTCATTCAGGGGGACAATTACGGCTTTAAAAATAAATAATATATCATGGCGGCACTTGCAGAATGTAAATCGTAGGCATAATTACCTTTCAAACTGAGGCCAGGTCACACTACACACCGATAACGATACGATAACTTGTATACGCGCCGCTCTGATTGGCAAAAAAATTATCGTTATTGTCCGACTGCATGAAAAAAAAATCGCTCGGGTGAGCGATTTTAAAATCGTTATTGTTATCATCTAACGATAATTTTATCATTTTCGTTGTAGTGCATGTGGACACTAACATAATTTTTTCATCAATCATCGCGTGTTTACAAGTTATCGTGTCGTTATCGTTGTGTAGTGCGACCTGGTCTTTACTCGACAACGACAAGATCTAGGACTAGAGTATTATGTAAACTCGTTTTATAGTTTTCATCTTGCCAAGAACGGCCGTCAGAGAAAGAACAGACAGGAAGAACTGTAATACCGGCATATTATAAATGGATAACAGATACAAATACTTAGCACGGAACAGTCCGGAACACCTACGGAACATGGCGGAATAGCACGGAACAGTCCGGAACAGTACGGAACAGCCCGGAATACCTACGGAACTGCCCGGAAAACCTACGGAACAGCCCGGAACACCTACGGGCCAGCCCGGAACACCTCTGGAACAGCCCGAACACCTCTGGGACACCTCCGGAACAGCCCGGAACAGCACAGAACAGCCCGGAACGCCTGCGGAACAGCCCGGAAAACCACTGGAATAGAACGGGACAGTTAGAAACAGCTAGGAAAACCACCGGAATACCTCCGGAGCTGTGGCTTTTTTTTAACCATACAATTTCATCAACTTATGACACGAATTAAAACGTTTGCCATGAACGTCTTTTGTTGTTTCGGAGTATATTCATAACTCGTACTCGTGTATACTGATAAAAAAATTAAAAAGAGGCTAATACCTTAAAATATCCGTTGGTTAAAGAGAATACGTCTGGACTCAAAATTTGATTCACATATTTAACTTAATATAATCTAGTATATACATATTGTATTAACATGTAGTTACACCAAACAAAGTATAAAAATAAGTTTTTATCAGGCAATGTACAGGTGAATGAACGTTCATTTTCATATGAAAGCGTCATGCATCCGAGCGAAATATCCGAGTTTCAATGGGAGAGTTCTCTTGGTTCAACCAGAATTCCAGCAACTTTTCAAGTTAGAACACGTCCAAAGGCTTGTTGGGAAGTTTGGCCGGGTCCTTTAATTTGGATGAAAAAGGATAATAGGTGGAAAATCGTTTTCTTCAAACTAACTATACATTTTTGCCGGACTTTTGTTGCTTAGCACAATTATAGAGCTCAGTATATATATATGCTCTAATTGTCAGTGGCCGGTTGTAGAAAATCCGTTTAGCGTTTAGATTATAGTGTAAATATTATAACTTGAAAAGAACAATTAAGTTCGTTTCATGTGAAGAGTTTAAATTTTGGCGGCTGTGCGAAAATGTAATGTTTTAGAGTACTGATGAGCACTAAGCACTTTGTCCAGCTTTATCGATCGGCGTAGATCATATACTGCATCAAAAATGCTATACCGTAGACTATTTCTCAATTAGGTTTCACATTGACCGCAGACACTGTCAGACACTAACGTTTTTGAGTACTTATAAGCACTGTACCTCAACATGGTGTTATTCTAGAGCGTAATTCGGAATGGTCTATTAGTTTTTGCTCTTAATTCAGGTCTCCACTGTACATATCCTGATAAACGTATTTTTATATTTTGTTTTGTTTAATTATGTTATTACAATACTAACGGCTTATTGACCGAGCGTGAGGTCTGTACTGTGAAATATCAGACCGAGGTTTTTTAGTATGGACCGAGCGACGAAGGAGCGAGGTCCATGCAAAAAAAACAGAGATCTGATATTTCATAGTACATGCCGAACAAGCGAGGTCAATAATCGGTTTATTATATGGCTGAACAAGGCTGATCTGAGTGTCTGAGTCTATCAGCATATGCTTTTCGCGCGAATTAAATCGGTTATCGTCAGTTTCACTGGGTAACAATATACGGTAGCAATGCATACTCAATCAAAGACAATTTGGTTGTTTGAAATTTTTATCTCTAAATTTTAATGACACACAATTGGAAAATTAAAAAGCAAAAAAATTTTCTGTAATTTGCAAAGCAAAAATTTCCTGCCAGATAAACGACATCCGGGACACCGGTCCAGATACGAAAAATACGGACCACGGTCCGGACCACGGTCACGGGTCTTTACGGACCGCTTGTGAATCAAGTAGAGAATTTTGGAAAGCCATATAATAGATTATATTAAATTAAATATATGAAACCGGCAAAGGCTAGAGTCCAGACGTATTTTTTTAACAAACGTTAGACAGTTGTCAAAATCACTAAAAATACGAGTATAAAAAACATACTCTGAAATAACAAAAGACGTTCATGGCATAAGTTTTAATGCGTATCATATTAATGAAGTTGTAGCATTCCCCATTCCCCCCATTTCCCCATTCATTTAAAGATAGCCCCAAATTCGAGTCCTAATTGGCGCTTAAATTGTAAAAGCCACAGCTCCGAAGGTGTTCCAGTGGTTTACCGGGCCGTTTCCAACTGTTCCGGACTGTTCCGTTCTATTCCGGTGGTGTTCCGGGCTGTTCCGCAGGCGTTCCGTGCTGTTCCGGTGGTGTTCCGGACTGTTCCTTGCTGTTCCGTAGGTGTTTCGCCATGTTCCGTAGGTGTTCCGGGCTGTTTCACCATGTTCCGTAGGTGTTCCGGGCTGTTCCGCGCTTTTCCGGGCTGTTCCGGGCTGTTTTGGAGGTGTTCCGGGCTGTTCCTTGCTATTCCAGAGGTGTTCCGCGCTGTTCCGTAGGTGTTCCGGGCTGTTCCGTAGTTGTTCCGGGCTGTTCTGTATGTGTTCCGGGCTGTTCCGTAGGTGTTCCGGTCTGTTCCGGAGGTGTTCCGTGTTGTTCCGGGCTGTTCCGGTGTTCCGGATTAGTGTTCCGTGTTTTAGTACATGCCAAGTTCTAGCTAGTAAAACGATTTTCTAACGAAACAATTCAGTATGATTTCACTCTCTATTCTAGTATTCACGTCCCTGAATTATTTGGAGAAGAGATATTTATTTATTTATTTGTTTATTTAGCTTCGCCTACACAGCCAGAAATCTGTCGCAAGCTGTTGATTTTGCCGGCTTGCGGCAAGATGTCAACAAGTCGCGACAGTCTGTTGGTTTCGTCAGGCGGTAACATGCTTGCGCGAACAGGTCTGTCGCAAGCTGTTGACAACAGAGCCGTAGCAACTTGTTGAAACAACCCGCTACAAACCTGTTACTAACAAGAGATAACAGGTCTGATATAGAACAATTTGCAACATGTCAGTTGAAATCAAC
Source organism: Paramuricea clavata (assembly GCA_902702795.2). Classification (NCBI taxonomy): domain Eukaryota; kingdom Metazoa; phylum Cnidaria; class Anthozoa; order Malacalcyonacea; family Plexauridae; genus Paramuricea; species Paramuricea clavata. The sequence goes on along the minus strand of CACRXK020015936.1, from coordinate 6,992 downwards.
AGGTCTGTTACAACTTGTTCCAACAGACCTGTCGCGAGTTGTTTTTGTCAAGTCTGCAGCAAGCTTGTTATCAGACCTGCGACAAATCTGTCCACAACAAACAATTTTTCAGTCCTGTCACAACAAGTTTCAATAAGCCTGTCGTTGGGAAACAAATAGAAAATGTGAGTAAAGAGAAAAATCGCACGAAATGGACACTTCCGGCTTCTCTTTTTCATTCAATCATTGTCACTCTTGGCAATATTAAATCACATAGGAGAGACTGTCTATAGTATTTATTCTCTATAAAGAAGCCGCAGTTTTATTTTTAAAAAATAGTTCCGATTTCAAAATTCCAAATTCCAATTTACTGACGTGTGCTGTCGCTATATTTTTTTAATCTGATTGGATAAAGGCGTGTGCACACGTCATCATTCCTCGTTGCAATTGGACAAAATATTACAAACATTTCAATCGCGTAATCATGTTTAGTTGTTTTTGAATCAGCCAAACAAAATTTCAACAACTGCCTCAAACAAAAATACAAAATCAAACAAGTTCAAAGCTGTTTTGATTTTTGAGCTTAAGATCTAGAGCTTAAGAAATAAAACAGACATGAACAACTGAGTGTTCACTGCAACGTTCTTCATTATTGATATGAATAAGAAATTCGTTATATAATTTCTTTTCAATTTCAAGTGAAATCTGCGAGCGAGGAAGACGCCCTATTGAAGCTTTGTGTTATTGTATGTACTATTTTGAAGAAAAATATGCAAGTAGGTTGTCATATTTCGGTCGTACTTAAAGACCAATTAATTTTGAAAATTGTTTAGGATAAGAACCTTTCTTTAATTTGTCGTATTTTTTCGGCTATTTTGCTTAACAGTCACCTCGCAAGTTTGTTTAAAAGTATTTTTATGAAAGTCTGGCTATTTCACGAAACACTACAACCGAAATATGGCAACCTGTTCGGCCGTTTTCTGTTCAAAATAGTCGATACACAAGCTTGATAAGGCGCTTTCCTCGGTTTGCAACAGGTTTGTCGCAAGTTGTTGAACAACAACAACAGCAACAACAACAACAACACCTTTATTTTTACATATATATATATATATTATTCTTAAATAAAATCAATTGGTGGCTAAATTAACCATAAGGTTATCATGGCGGACATCATCCCATATTACAAATTCATCATTCCATTCAATTCCATTCAATTCCAAATTCATCATTCCAACAACAATAACAACAACAATAACAACAACAACAACAACAATAACAACAACAACAACAACAACAACAACAACAACAACAACACCTTTATTTTTACATATATATATATATATATATATATATATATATATATATATATATATATATATATATATATATATATATATATATATATATATATATATATATATATATATATATATGATGAGCAATTAATAAATATTATTCATAAATAAAATCAATTGGTGGCTAAATTAACCATAAGGTTATCATGGCAGCCATCATTCCATTACAAATTGACATTATATACAATGAACTATGTCATCACAATTCCGCATTGTTCCGATGATTCGTTATCGAAGAGATAATTAAGGAAAATTAAGGAAAATTGGAGATAAAATTTAAAAGAATAATCATTTAATTTCATATTGTGCGATTAATATATATTCTTTAACTTTTTTTTTGAGAAGAAGAAAGCATTCAGGAACTTAAACGATGATGGAATATTTTGCCAAATACTACATACAGCAAACGAAATGGTTTTCTTTCCAATATTTGTTTTTACAAGTGGTTTATAAAAGTTTTGGTATACCTTGTATAGTTGTAAGAATGCACATCGATTACAAATCTAAAGCAGTTGTCAAAACTAGATGGCAACTGGTTTGTATGCCATAATTGAGCAAATTGAAGAGCATGAAGTTTGAATACATTATCAACAGGGACGCCGGAACTGGAGGGGGGGCAGGGGGGGTGCGGCTGCCCCCCTTGCCGTTTGCTAGGGGGCAGGGGGGGGGCAGAAGTGCGCTTTCAGTTGTAAAATACTACGTGATAAATCACATTTGCAAGGATGGTTTTTTTAGTAAAATCATGAGATTCAGGCAATTAATAGTTTATATTTGACTTTTTGTATGTCGGGAAACAATTTTTGACCCCTAAAATGGTACACTGACCGAAATTCTTTTGGCGACGGGGGGGGAGGGGGGTCGCCCAAAAATTTTCCGGTAGATTTAGAAGTTTTGCTCTATAGAGGTGCCCTTGGTGTGCGTCCGCCCCCCTTTGCCTTATTATCGTTCCGGCGTCCCTGATTATCAACTGATAAAAAGTTTAGCAGATTCAGTAATGGCAGAGCACTTTCAGTGTTCTTACCATATACTTTGGCAAAAAACATTAGCCTAATTATTCTATTTTGTTTTGTTTGTTAGTTTATTAAGATGTGAATAATATGTATTACCCCATGCTAAATTTGCATAGCATATCTAAGGGTAAAAATGAGTATAGTAAATTTGCTTAAGTTGATTCAGAGAAAGATAATGCCTTAATTTAGTAATTATACCGGTACATTTTGCTAGGCGCGAACAAATATAAGATTCATGGTTTTTCCATGATAAAGTGCTATCAATGAATACAGCTAAATACTTTATATAGTTTTTCCTTTCGATCACATGGATTGAGTTATTTTTACCTTTCAATTTTATTGTTATGTTTAACTTTCTTTTATATATGGTGATTTAACAATCATAAAGTTTGTTTTCTTAAAATTATTTGATAATTTATTGATATCAAACCATCTCTTTACTTCATCCATTTCAGAATTTATCAGTTTTTCTAACTTAGCACCATTATTTGATGAAGCAAAAATATTTGTGTCATCTGCAAAAATCCTAAAATTCAAATTTTTGGTCCAGTTTGAAAGATCATTAATATATATATTAGGAATAATAAAGGACCAAAGGTTACCACTACCTTGAGGTATCCCACATTTGATTATTTTTTTAGACGATATAACGTTTTGTATTGATACGTATTGTTGACGGTTTGTTAAGTAACTGCATGGTAAACCACTTGAGAGGATTTCCTCTTATTCCATACTTCTCCATTTTTGTAACTAAAATGTCATGATTTACTGTATCAAATGCTTTGGGAAAAGTCTAGAAACACTCCACAAGTCACATTATCGTCAACTGCTTTTTTTAAGCACTCAGTCACCGTATTTACTTCCTTAAGCGCCGGGGCGCTCTTTAAATTTTCAGAGCTTCAGATGCGGGGCTCATTCGGGGGCGGCGGTCAATTGGGGGAGGAGGGTTTTTTAAAAAATATTTTATTTGTGAATTATGACAAGAACTTTTAACTATAAAATAGACAAGTTTTAAAAGATTTTTGTTACTAAATGTCCCCATTTTGACGGCTGAAAATTTTTACACTGTTTAGTGCGGCTCTCATTCGGGGGCGGCGCTCTTCAGGGGCGGATGTAGGGGTTGTCAAATAAGTCGCGCGACTAACGTAAAAATTGCGCAGATAATTACTGATTCAGTACTTCAGTTGTAATCCTTCCTGCAATGATAGGAAATGTAATTAATATTCACAATAGTCCAGTTATCAAGTTTCATTCAGCGGTTATAAGCTCAGTGGCCTTGACTTACTTGAGGCAGGGGTCTGCCTTATTTACGTCATCTATGAGGTATCTGATTGGCTGATTGAAGGAGAATTCTCTTCTCTCATTGGTTCAACTTTTTTGCCTCATCTTCGTGGAGGTTTGCTTTATTTGCGCAATATTTGAAGTTCTGATTGGTCGAAAAGACCAATTGCAAATTCTCTTCTGTCATTAGCTCATATTTTTTGCCTCATCTGATTCATTCGGAAAGTTTATTCAAAGAAGATTAAATTGACGTACAAGTACGACGACAATATAAAATGTATGTGTAACAATACTCCGTGGTTCCCGCAATATAAAGTTTATCCGAGACTGTCCAGTCTAGAAATGGAAAGTACAAGTCCCGCTCTTCCCCCCCCCCCCCGGATGGCAGCAACTCGGAAAAAAGTTGTCTAACGTACGAAAATTCCTAGATCCGCCCCTGGCTCTCTTTAAAAAAATTTGGTCTCAAACGCGACGCTCATTCGGGGGCGGCGCTCAATCGGGGGCGGCGCTCAATCAAGTAAATACGATACCTCAATTATTGACAAAGTTGTTGATTTCCCTTTTCTAAACCCATATTGAAATTCAAAGAGAATTTTATATTTTTCCACGTAGCTGATTAGCTGTTTTTATACCAGTTTTTCAAATATTTTTGCAAATGTGTTTATCACCGAAATATAGTACGATAATTATTTGGATCTACAGTCTCGCCACCCTTATACACTGGTGTTACTTTAGAAATTTTTTAAATATCTGGAACCATACCTTGTATTAATGATTGATTGAATATCATCATCAACGCTTCACTAATGTGATTACATGCTAACATCATACATTTTTTAGGTACACCAAGTGAAGCTAGCTTTATTTAGTTTGGGTGCCGAACATGAAACTATTGTAATTATTATTTTCGATGTAGCGAGTTGGGTTCAAGTTATCATGTTCGGGAAGTTGCACTGCCAAGTTATGACCAACATTTATGTAATAATTGTTTAGTTGGTCACACATGCTTTGTTTGTCCGTGTAATGTCTACCATTGATTATTAATTTACTTATTGGAATAGATGATGTCTTCTTTCTATTGATTAGTAAGCCAATTAATCCCCATGTCAACTTTAAATTTGTTTTGTTAATATTAAATTGCCTTGTAAAATAGATTTTCTTAGCAGTTTCGTTGATCCTTATTATATATCTTAAATTGTTTTACCAAATCTGAATTCCCACTTAAAAAATGAGTCCTAAAAAGCCCTGGTTTGTTTTTTATTGATGTCAAAATATTATTTGTTATCCATGGCTTCCTTGTTGTTTTATCTTTTTATTACTCATTTTCTTAATTGGAGCATGCTGGTCGCATACTGATAGTAGCATGTCGTTTACTTTTTCCATACTTACGTTAACATCAAGATTAATAAGACTGTTAAAGTTTAGGTTGTTTAGATCATTTACAAATGAATCATCATTAAAATTTGAAAATCCCTATAAAATTTAATTTCTTTAACGTTATAGGTATTTTACTTGTTAATGTACAAAATATTGGTAGGTGATCAGATATATCGGCCAAGCATATGACCTGATTTGAGACCTTTTCGTTGCGTGTTCGTATATATATATATATATATATATATATATATATATATATATATATATATATATATATATATATATATATATATATATGTATATATGATCTATTAAAGTAGACGTATGATCAGTAATTCTAGTTGACTTGGTTTTAATTGGCATAAAACCTAAATTCAAAAGCATGTCAAGGTAATCTGACGTTTTATTATTTGTGTTGCAGTTAAGAAAATTAATATTTATATCTCCAACAATAATAACTTCATGCCCTTCATTATTTGCCTCAATAAGCTTTTGTTATAAAGTTAAATGAAAAGAATCTAAATCAATTTGAAAGATGCCTGTAAATCCATCCTATTAAAACACTTTTTGTCTTTCCCGCGTCAGTTCAATCCAGCACGATTCAACTCCCCGAATGTTTAATTTAAAATCTGATCTTAAAGTAAATTTCAGATGTTCATGAATTTAAAGTCCCACTCCGCCTGCATTTGTTTGGGAATTCGTGGCTTTGTATGTATAACCAGGAATAGAAATATATAATTGCGAATTCTCATTTAGCCTAGTTTCCGAAATAGTAATCTGCTATTCAGAAATTAGCATTCTGCAGCTCTGTGTTAACAACGTGCGACAGGCCTGTTGAAAACAGCGTTGCTGCAGTTCTGTCACAACAGCTTGTAACAGACCTGTTGACAGGTCGTTGCGGACCTGTGAGAACAGACAGGTACAAGGCGAGCGAACGCATCCAGATATCGGCTTGTTGACAACCGGTTTTAACAGATCTGTTGCAGATCTGTTCCGACTTGCGCGAAATTGGCTGTGTATACTTACACAATCAAACAAAACGTACACATGCAAAATCATTTCTGTCCAACCCCAAAGCACGGAAAATCAACGCCCCTGCCTGTCTCAACATGAAAGTAAAACAAAAAACATGCACCCTTGACCGCTAACCTAGGACATTTAATTTTATAATTGTATATATTTATATTTTCCAAAGTTTGTAAACAAAGTAAGAGTCGATAAGTACAGATGTTTGAATAAATACTTAACATACTGGTGACTTGTAAAAGCCCACAAGGGTTTATCTGGTCCTTCCAGTATCAATTAATTTGATGTAAATGTGTTATGAGAAATGAATAGGCAAGAAAACAGTTGTTATTGCAGGGGACTCAATTGTTAAAAATACTATTGGTCCGAAAATGAGTGCTGACGATCCTAATCACCATTTTATTGTAAAGCCGTTCCCTGGAGCAACAGTCTCAGATATGGAGGATTTTGTCAAGCCATTGACAAGAAGGACACCGGACAAGATGATCTTCCACGTCGGAACAAATGACCTGAGAAGTCATTCTACGCCGAAAATAATAGCAGACTCCATTGTCAACATTGTAACACAAATAAAAGAAGATTCACCAGGTACAGCCGTTGGCATTTCAGCTATTCTGGTAAGAAATGACAATAATGACCTAGCTGCTAAAGCTATTCAAACTAATAATATTCTTAAAAGCTATTGTAGTCTCAATAGAATCCCCTTTTTTAAGTAATTTAAATATGAATGCAAGTCACTTAAATATGAGGGGTCTTCATTTAAATAGACAAGGTAGTTTAGCTTTACAACAAAACTTACTAGGTTTTGCAAAAACTATTTCAGATTGACTTTATCCTACTCAGTCCGTTATTCCTAACTCGCGCGGGTTTAGCTCGCGGCACTTAATGTGAGAAGCCTAGTAAATCATATTGATGAGCTGCGAGTTTTGCTTGCTACTAGCCCGATCGATGTCCTAACAAT
>CACRXK020015935.1:0-11401 GCA_902702795.2 Paramuricea clavata | reverse complement strand
CTCTATATATATATATATATATATATATATATATATATATATATATATATATATATATATATATATATATATATATATATATATATATATATATATATATATATATATATATATATATATATATATATATATATATATATATATAGCTGTTTTTTCATTAAAACAAGAAAATATATCATGCTACTTTTTTATATATATAAATCTATCACTGAGCCAACTTTCTCTAGAGCCCAACATTTATATATAAATCAATCAATGATACATCAGAGTTCATATAACAATGTGTACACTTGATTTCAACTATTTAAACTGTCCATACCCTAATTATAATAATTCGCTTGATTAACTCTATTGTTCAAACAAAGTCTTTTAAATTCAACCCATGCGGTTCAAACGAATTCAGTTTATAAGTCCAAAAACCTTTTCTTTGTTTGGGACATGCAACATTAGTTTTATCAATAATTTTAACTTTCACATCTTGCATACCATTATGACCTTGATCAAAAAAATGAGCATACAAATGCTCGCCTGCCATACCCCTTTCACCTCTCCCATATCTATTCATGCTACTTTTGTGGTTGTTAAAACGTTTCCTAAAACTAGTAATTGTACTCCCCACATACTTTTTCCCACATTTTCTACAATAAATCAAATAAATCACCCCAGCCGAATCGCAATCAAAGTTGTAATTAATGTAGTATTTTACTTTTCCCTCGAGAAATTCTTTCCCCTCATCTACATAATTACAAATCTGACAACGACTCTTATTACACTTACTCATCCCAACACTTACCTCCCTAGCCTTTTTAACCTTAGATCTAACCAAACTATCTTTTAAATTTTTTGGTCTCTTATATGAAACAATTGGCCTACTACCGAAGACATCCCTCGTCCTCTCCGATGTCTCCAGAATTTCATTAATTTCCAGTTTAATGCCGGATGAAATTCTACTACCAGTGGTACTCTTTTACCCAAGTTAGAATTCTTCCTCTTATCCGTTTGGCGTAACATTTCAGCCCTATCCTTAACTTTAACCTCAGAAAACTGGTCCTTAACCAACTTTTTGTTAAATCCTCGGAATGACCTTCCATTTCTTTAAGCTTATCCTGAAAAACTTTTTTCGAACTACAAATCCGTTTTAATCTTAGCGCCTGACCATAGGGGATTGCCTTCTTCACATGTGCAGGATGACAAGACTTGAAGTCTAAGTATTGATGTGTATCAGTCGGTTTTGAATACACATCCGTTTGCAATTTACCAGACTCCAATTCCACCCGCACATCCAAATAAGACACCCCTTTTTCCGAATATTCCCATGTATATTTAATTGTTTCATAATAATTGTTAATATAATTTAAAAATTCCAACAGGGATTCTTTACCATGAAGCCAAATAAAAAATATATCATCCAAAAATCTGAACCATACTGAAGGACTCAAGTGGTACCCCGCCAGCATTTTATTTTCCAGTTCTGCCATAACATTATTTGCAAACGCTGGAGCAAATTTTGTGCCAATGGCTGTCCCTAACTTTTGTTTATACACTTTTTCACCGAATTCAAAATAATTGTTATCTAATATAATTTTGGCTAAATTGACTGAGATCTAGATCAGGCTCTATTTTAGAAATATAGCCTGACACAAATCTTAATCCGATCGCTTTCCACCCACGTACAGCAAAGTAATATATATTTAGTAAGAGCAAATAATTTCGTAAGTAATTTGTTGGTTTCACATTTTTTTAATTAATGAATTGGTGCCGTGTTTTGAGCGTTTTTGTATAAAAATTGGTATTAAGATTCTGAGTAATGTTTTTCCTTTTTTCTAGATCTGACCCAGATTTTCACAAGGTGCTTTATAGAGATGACGAGCACTGATAAAAGTGATAATCTCACTTGGGAGATTATTTATGATAATCTCACAATCATATGAAAATTATCGCTAGTCAATTATCGCTTTTCTGTAAAAATTATCGCTTTTCAAAGACTGTCCTTTATCTAATAAACAGAAAAATACATGGGTGCTTGGAAATACCAAATTTATTTCTTGTGTTGAACATGACATTTCGCTTGTTCGCTGCGCTCACTCAATCATGTTCAACACTCTTTATTTATTGACTACGCTAAATATTTCAATACAGACTATGGATTGCAATAATTTGCAAAACAGTTATGTTCTTAGAATTTTATGTTATTGGGGAGAGGGTGATTTGTTGGGTGCGGGGGAGGGTGGGGTGTATACGAAAGATTTCATCTTACATCGAAACATTTCATCAATATTTTCCGACGCTTTATGGTAAAATTTTGGAATACCCTCCACCCCTCCAGTATACATACATTATGACCGGTCCCTAACAGTGTTATCTGTAGGTTGATCCAGCGATATGTATATATGACAGTGAAATATTGATCGTTTCGGCTTATTTCGGTCCACTACAATGCACTGCGTTCGGGCCGGCAGGCTATTCTTGCCTAATTATAAGCAGGCAAATAGGCAATGTGATCATCTTTCATATTTGGTCTTCTTTTATGGAAAGCTGGCTTAAGTGATCAAATGGCATTTTGTTGGGTGCTTTTAGCATTATACAGCGGTGCTTTCGGCATTATACGCGGTATTTTCGCCATTATACGCTGTGGTTCGAGCAACATACGCGGTGCTTTCGCCATTATACGCGGTGCTTTCGCCGTTAATACGCGGTGCTTCCAACATTATTTGCATATTCTTTCCATGTATATGATTTCACGATTGCTTAAATTTGGTATGTGGCTGTGCTTATCCTCTGGTCTTTTCTCCTTTACTGGAATTTTAGTAGTAAATAAGTTTAGTGTTTTTATTTTTATCGTGATATTTCACTAATATTGTTTTGAGATATATAGAGATATATACTGTAGAGGTAATGAAAATAAAATGCATATGTCTCGCCTTCGGCTCGATATATAGCCTGCTCGCAGACGTTGTTATTCTTACCCCAAGCGACGAAAAACTAACGTCTGCTTACCCGAGCGCCAAACTGAATTCCGCTACGTCAACCAATCAGAATTTACCTTCCAAATTCTGGAAAGTGACGTCGTTGATTTAGGAGCGGAATAAATATAAATAAATATTTTGAAAGCAGTCGTCGGTTGAATTTTGGTCAAAATTGCACATAAATTGAATTTAAAGATATTGATACTTGCCCAGGTAATAAAATGCACCATTAATGATCAGATTTGGATATTGAAGATGTTTGGTTATATTTAAAACGCGGACAGGATGGCATATATTTATGAATCTAGGCCAGACAGCATCAAATTGAACTTTTGACGGATGCGGTTTATCTTTATATGATAACAGAACTCGGAAGACAGAAAATGTTATATAGTATTAATACTGTGGCTTAGAAAGCGAAATATTTATAGCTTCAAAGTAAACTAATTTGCTGTTTGAGCAACCATTTCTGGGGCCAGTTGTATAAAACGCTTAATTACTTTTTAATCACTATTTTGTAGTTAAATAGTGGTTAACTTTAACCACATAGTTAAGTCGGTTGTATAAAAACGTAGTTAGCGTTAACTGCAGTTAAAAATTAGTTAAGTACGTTAACTATACTCTGGGGACCTGGGGTATCGTTAACTTCTCAAAACGTAGTTAAAAATGGCGCTTTTATAGGAGTGAACAACATTTTTCAGTAAAACAATAATGAAAGCAATGCTTACCTGGGATTTTCAATCGCTATTTTCCCAGCTGTGAATGTTTCCTGACAATATAAACTCTTCAAACGCTACATATCCCTTTGGTGTTTTTTGCGAAAACAAAATATATTTTTGCACGGGAAGATTTCTTGAAGCACGTAAAGCCCATTACACGAAGAAACATGATCTATAATTGTTTATTTTTCACTATTTTGAATAAAATACCCACCTATTTGCAAAATGCGAGTCCACGATCATGTTAAAAATGCTTGTAAGCGGTCTTTAATCAGTTTATACCTTATGTAATTTTATTGTTTAACCACCCCACGCAAGCCCCACGCAAGTTAACTCCGTGATTAGTTAATTTGTGCAACGCAATTAAGTCGTGTAGTTAACTAATCATAGTTAAGGATTTAACTACAGTGATTAACGCTAATCATAGTTAAACTTAACAACGTTTTTGGAACTGGCCCCTGAATGCGATCACAAATACAACACAAACCCGAGAAACTTGTAATTGCGCCGATATGAATTTCCCAATTCGCCCAAACTTCGAAACGTTTATACTCTAACTTGGCTATACTTTTCTACATGACAACGAGAGCTTAATCTTTTAGAAGTTTTCGTCGAAGTCATTGCATATAGGAAGTATCAAGAAAAACATTTGGACATATCCTGATATATTCGAGTTTCCCGATTGATTGTTTGTCATTGTTAACAAAAATTTAAATTTTGCATACTGCATCGCTATTGGATTTTATATACACCGATTGTTTGCAGAACATGCGAGAAGATGATCACAATATTATTCTATGTAAACATCGTGAAGTTCAAGCTATAGTTTCCAAAATATATCCACACAAGTAAACAAATTTAAACCCAAACAATATATTCCAATGTACAATTAGGGCTTTCCCCAGTAGCTAATCCCTCAATAAGGCGTCTTCCAATTGGCTCTAAACTCTTTTGAACACTGCCAGATGATTGGCTCTTAAAACAAAGGGAATTGAATGTGCAGCTCGGGTAAGCAGACGTGAGTTTTTCGTCGCTTAGCGTAAGAATAACAACGTCTGCGAGCAGGCTATCGGCTCGAATGATAACACTTACCTGGACTTTGATAATTTCGGATATCACAAAAACCTCGTCCAATATATAAATGATTTGTTAAATACAGATAGTCCGTGGTAGGGCTGCACTGACAATGTCTTATAAATCGGCTTGTCTAGGTTCTTTAGAAGAGGTCGTTGAGAATCTTGTTAAGACTTGGGAAATGGAAGCATCACATAAGAAGAACATCTTACAATGGACGACAATAGATCATGGAAATTACTGTATTCAAACTAATGGAGGAGAAATACTTGATGGCGTGAAAGCGTTTGAAATTGGAAACTATAATGCACTGTTAAAAGGATGTCCTGCTTACGAAAAGTGTAAGTGTAGTAAGATAATTCTTCATTTGAGTAAAAACCGAACTCAAGGAGAACCGTTTTCACAGTATGAAAACGGTTTGAACTTAGAAATTGTAATGGTGCAGATAATCATACCAGTTGAGACATTAATTATTTAATTTGTACTAGCAATTAATTAATTTACCTCTGTATTTTTTGGCTTGAAAAATGAGGCGATACTTGTAATGTATAATATTATATAATTTCTTACACACCCGACCAAGTAATAAAAAACAACGTAAATTTGACGCAAAATATAATTGAATGACTAATAAAATGATTAAAATCTATTATTATACATTCTACTCTAGTCACTAAACTCACTACGAGTGTGTTCTGATTGACGGCCAATTGACCAATTCGAAAATTACTGAGCTACCTCCCAAATTTTGTATTACTTTATATTTTTTCAGTATAGAGCTAATAAACAATTTTTGAACAAAGAATATATCATTTCAGAAAAATAGTAAAAATGTAAGATTGAAAACAAAAGCTGGCAGAAGAATTTGTTAGTGATTTTGTTACTTTTTAGATGGCTTGGATGATCATTTTGAAAAGTCACACGATCTGTTTCGCGATGCGTTAGTTAACGGTTTTCCATGGGAAGTGCTAAACGTTTTCAGTGGTCCACCAAATGTCGTGTTCACGTGGAGGCATTGGGGTGAATTCACAGGAGAATATCGTGGTCGTCCAGGCAACGGGGAGCTCGTTGAACTGTACGGTATGCTTCGTGTAACCGTCAACAGTGATTTGAAAATTCAAAAAATTGAGGCATATTTCGATGGGACCTCATTTCTTGAGGCAATGGAAGGTAAAGTTGACCCAAATGAATTGCGTCATGGTCGTGCGTTGCTAGGCGATACCACAACACCAGCAATTGAGAAGGAATAACGTGCATGCATGTACTGTCTGTTTCTAAAGCACCTATAGTGAGCCTGCTTACATGCAGGTTAGATTGAACTTTACTAAATTAGCATATCAAATTGCTGATTCTGAAACTTTTTTTTAATGTAACCAAATGAACTGCTATTATGCTATACAATTTAAAAACACAACGTATGTGTCATACTTAACTTTAATATGATGCACTGATAAATATTACAATATTGTGGAGTGATAACATTTGTTGTGATATATATTCATTTACTAAAACATATAAATCGAAACATTGCATGACTTGGTCTCGATAACTCAAAACATTCACATTTCACATGGTCTCGATAAACTGAAACATTCACATGGTGTCGATAAATCGAAACATTGATATAGTTTCCAAATATAAATTGATGAGAGATGCCTTTGGTTAAACCAACATATTTTCACTGTTAGCTGTCATGCTACTTTTGCATTATTTGATCCTTTTCAGACCAGTCTATAAAATGTGTTGTTAATTTTAGGTAAATTTGGTTGTTTTAGCAAGAGAAGAAAATTTGCATTCTTTCTTTTTTTTGCATAAAAGGTGTTTTTAAGCACCAATTTTTCTGGGGGTTTTTCAGTTTTGGACAAATTTGTTTAAAAATACGAAAATTGGCACCATTTTTGGGTAAATAGAATATTGGACCCCATAGTAGAATGTGTTCAAAGTTGATCGTGTTTATGACGTCGAATATCGACCTCATAAACACCAAATTTGATGTTGTTTATGGCGTTGAATATCGACGTCATATAAATACAAAATTTGATGGTGTTTATGGCGTCGAATATCGACGTCATAAACACCAAAATTGATCCTGTTTATGACGTCGAATATCGACCTCACAAACACCAAATTTGATGTTGTTTATGGCGTCGAATATCGACGTACTAAACAGCAAAGTGGATAGTGTTTATGACGTCGAATATGGACGTCATAAAATGCAAAGTTGATCGTGTTTATGACGTCGAATATCGACGTCATAAACACCAAAGTTGATCGTGTTTATGACGTCCAATATGGACGTCAGAAACACCAAAGTTGATCATGCTTATGACGTCGAATATCGACGTCATAAACACCAAAGTTGATCGTGTTTATGACGTCGAATATCGACGTCATATACAGCAAAGTGGATACTGTTTATAACGTCGAATATCGACGTCATAAACGGCAAAGTTGATCGTGTTTATGACGTCGAATATCGACGTCATCAACACAAACGTTGATCGTGTTTATGACGTCCAATATCGACGTCAGAAACACCAAAGTTGATCGTGTTTATGACGTCGAATATCGACCTCATAAAAACCAAAGTTGATCGTGTTTATGACGCCGAATATCGACGCCATAAACACCAAAGTTGATCGTGCTTATGACGTCGAATATCAACGTGAGAATTCCGAACTGTATTTACTTGGAGATTTGAATTGCAACCTATTGTCAAACACACCAAATTCCAACACGTCTGAGCTTTTGAATATATTTGATATTTACAATCTTTCACAGACAATTTCTGAACCTACAAGAATAACTAATACCTCACAAACATTAATCGATCTATGTATTACCAATAATAAAGTAAAAGCTTCCGGTGTTTTTTCTCTTGGTATAAGTGATCATTCTCTGGTATACCTTATTCGGAAATGTACATATCATAAGGCACCGGTAAATACTTTTGTTGAAAAGAGAAATTTCAGAAACTTCAATGAACATGCATATTTGAATGATTTAAATAATCTAAATTGGGAGCAGGTTTGTCTGCATAACGACCCTAATGATATGTGGACTGAATGGTTGAATTTGTTTATGTCTGTGATTGATAAACATGCCCCACTTAAAAAGAAACGTATAGGGAAACGAAAGTCTCCCTGGATTACTTCACATGTAGTTCAGAAAATTCGCGAAAGAGATTATCTAAAAAGGCAATTCGATATTACACGTGACGATGAAATTTGGTTACAATATAAGAAAGCTCGAAATGAAACTAACAACATTATTAGGCAGGCTAAACATAACTACTTTATCACTAATACTGAGGCTGCACGAAAAGATCCAAGGAAAACTTGGAGACTAGTCAACGATCTGAACTCTCGTAAAGTGAGTGATGTAACCAGTGTCAAGAAAGTCAATCTTGACGGTAATGAAATCACTAATGCGGCTGAAATTTCGGATGCCTTTAATTCATATTTCACCTCGATAGGAGAGAAACTTGCGAACAAAATACCTAGCTCGAATGTTAATCCCGTTTCTTATATTCAATCCACACATAGTGTGTTTTCTTTCGAGGAAATTGGTTTGTCCACTGTAAATTGTTTGCTAAAAACGATTAATGCTAACAAAGCGACCGGCCCTGATAAAATTCCAGGTAGATTATTGAAAATAGCCGCTGATATTCTTTCACCCTCGTTAACCAGAATTTTTAATAGATCACTTTCTATGGGGATTTATCCGACTGATTGGAAAATGGCAAAAGTCTTACCTATATTCAAAAATGGCGAAAAATGTGATCTAAGTAATTATCGTCCAATTTCAATTATTTCGGCGGTTGCCAAAGTTTTTGGTAGAACCGTTTATGACCAATTTTACTCCTATCTGACAAGTAACAACTTACTGTCGAACTATCAGTCAGGGTTTCGAGCATCATATAGTACCGTTACAGCTTTATTAGAGTCGACTAATAACTGGTGCGTAAATATTGATAATGGTTTGCTTAACGGAGTGATCTTCATTGACCTAAAGAAAGCTTTCGATACAATTGATCACGAAATTCTTATACGTAAACTCAAGTGTTATGGTGTGGATGACAATGCGCTATCGTGGTTTAATTCCTATTTAAACAATCGAAAACAGAAATGCTACGTAAATGGCAAACTCTCTGGTAGTCGTTCTATCTCCCATGGAGTTCCACAAGGCTCTATTATTGGCCCACTTCTGTTTTTGATCTATATCAATGACTTGCCTAACTGCTTGAACGAGGGTTTACCTAGAATGTATGCTGATGATACGAACATCAGCATGCAAAGTAATAATCTTTCTGAGCTAGAAAATCTTATGAATGCTGAAATAGCCAATTTAAACACATGGCTAGAGGCAAATAAGTTAAGTTTAAATATTGCCAAGACTGAATTTATGATTATTGGATCTCGTCAAATACTTTCAACCTTTGATAATCAGAATGTGGAAGTATGTGTTAACAATAAACAGATTAATAGAGTGCTGAAGTCTAAGTCATTAGGTTTAACAATTGATGAGAACTTGACTTGGAAATATCATGTTGATAATATCACCAAAAAAGTCTCTTCGGGTATCGGCGCTTTCAAACGAATGAGAGATTTTATTACCACAGAAACTGCAATTCGAGTTTACCAAAGTTTGGTGGAGCCCTATTTTTCCTATTGTGCCCCTGTTTGGGATGGCCTAGGTAAAAAGCAAAGCGAAAAATTACAAAAATTACAGAATAGGGCCGCCCGTGTTATTACCCGTTCATCTTATGATATTTCATCAAGTTCTCTTCTTGAAGAACTTAATTGGGAATCATTGTCCACTAAGCGATTAAAGCAAAAGCCAATCCTCATGTTTAATACTATTAATAAACATACACCATTCTATTTACAAGAGATGTTTTCTCCCAGTGAGAGTGTTTATAACCTGAGAGATTCTTATGGTAAACTTTATGTCCCAAAACCACGCACAGATTATTTGAAACGCTCCTTCAGTTACAGTGGAGCCTCTTTATGGAATGGCCTGCCAGAATCTCTTAGATCAGTAACCTCTCTCGCTGCATTTAAGACAGGTTTAGAAGCCTTCTTACTAATAATCGATCTGACTCCCACACGGCAATCAGGTAGAACAGTATCTATATTTCTTTTTGCTCCTTTTAAAATTTTTTAATATTTTTGTAAATATTACTATACTGATGATTTTCCGTGTTTAAATAAAGTTGATGTATGTATGTATGTATGTATGTGCGTCATAAACACCAAAGTTGATCGTGTTTATGACGTCCAATATCGACGTCAGAAACACCAAAGTTGATCGTGCTTATGACGTCGAATATCGACCTCATAAAAACCAAAGTTGATCGTGATTATGACGCCGAATATCGACGCCATAAACACCAAAGTTGATCGTGCTTGTGACGTCGAATATCAACGTCATAAACACCAAAGTTGATCGTGTTTATGACGTCGAATATCGACGTCATAAACATTAAAGTTGATCGTGTTTATGACGCCGAATATCGACGTCATAATCACCTAATATGATCGTGTTTATGACGTCGAATATCAACGCCATAACCACCAAAGTTGAGCGTGTTTATGACGTCGAATATGGACGTCATCAACACCAAAGTGAATAGTGCTTATGACGTCGAATATCGACGTCATAAACACCAAAGTGGATAGTGTTTATGACGTCGAATATCGACGTCATAAACATCAAAGTTGATCGTGTTTATGACGTCGAATATCGACGTCATAATCACCAAATATGATCGTGTTTATGACGTCGAATATCAACGCCATAAACACCAAAGTTGATCGTGTGTATCACGTCAAATATCGACATCATAAACACCATAGTTGATCGTGTTTATGACGTCGAATATCGACGTCCTAAACAGCAAAGTTTATCGTGTTTATGACGTCGAATATCGACGCCATAAATACCAAAGTTGACCGTATTTATGACGTCGAATATCGACGTTATAAACACTAAATTTGATCGCGTTTATGACTTCGAATACCGACGCCATAAACACCAAAGTTGATCGTGTTTATCACGTCGAATATCGACGTCATAAACACTATAGTTGATCGTGTTTATGACGTCGAATATCGACGTCCTAAACAGCAAAGTTTATCGTGTTTATGACGTCGAATATCGACGCCATAAATACCAAAGTTGACCGTATTTATGACGTCGAATATCGACGTTATAAACACTAAATTTGATCGCGTTTATGACTTCGAATACCGACGCCATAAACACCAAAGTTGATCGTGTTTATCACGTCGAATATCGACGTCATAAACACTATAGTTGATCGTGTTTATGACGTCGAATATCGACGTCCTAAACAGCAAAGTTTATCGTGTTTATGACGTCGAATATCGACGCCATAAATACCAAAGTTGACCGTATTTATGACGTCGAATATCGACGTTATAAACACTAAATTTGATCGCGTTTATGACTTCGAATACCGACGCCATAAACACCAAAGTTGATCGTGTTTATCACGTCGAATATCGACGTCATAAACACTATAGTTGATCGTGTTTATGACGTCGAATATCGACGTCCTAAACAGCAAAGTTTATCGTGTTTATGACGTCGAATATCGACGCCATAAATACCAAAGTT
>CACRXK020015933.1:0-11783 GCA_902702795.2 Paramuricea clavata | reverse complement strand
AACAAACAAACAAACAAACAAACAAACAAACAAACAAACAAACAAACAAACAAACAAACAAACAAACAAACAAACAAACAAACAAACAAACAAACAAACAAACAAACAAACAAACAAACAAACAAACAAACAAACAAACAAACAAACAAACAAACAAACAAACAAACAAACAAACAAACGGCGACATAGTAGCCCGAAATAAACTAAAACAGCAGACAAACGGCAGCAAGGGCAGTTTCGTGCTCGACCAATCAGCGCATTTGTGACGACTATGTCGCCGTTTGTAACAAGGGCAGATTTCGTGCTCGACCAATCAGCGCATTTGTTTACATTTTCGCTCTCAGCTAATCATAATGCAGGGAACGAGAAATTTACACCAAGGCGAGCTAGAAAATATTGCCGTCTTCTCGGGCTTCCGTGAGATTCAATTTTAACTTTTTAAATTTAAAACCAAAAGATTATGATGCAGCACATTAAAATCTAAAACTTTGCCATGGGCATTTTTAAATTTCGACCTAGAACTGAAAACATCCATGTTTGAAATTCTTCCCTATGTCGCGTATACAAATTTGAGTAATCTAATTTGACTGCAATAAAACTAAAAATTGCTACATTTTCTCTGCTTTTAAGTTTTTGTTAGAAAACTCCTTTTCTCTCTTGTTGCAAATTGTTTTGGCCAATGTTTTATATCAAAACCTAGACGATAACGCGTTTATAGCGCTTGATTTAAAAAAATATAGTCGCACACGCTCGCGATCATACGGGAATCAATACAAAAGTATTGTCCGACCGATTTTGCAGAAAATCAGACTCTCTAAATGCGTTATCTTCTAGGTTATAAAATAATATATTGACCAAAATGATTCTCAACAAGAGCGAAAAAGAGTTTTCCAACAAAAACGTAAAACAGAGAAAATATAGCAATTTTTAGTTTTATTGCAGTCAAATTAGATTACTCAAATTTGTTTGCGCGACATAGGGAAAAATTTCAAGCACGGATGTTTTCCGTTCTAGGTCGAAATATAAAAATTCCCATGGCAAAGTTTTAGATTTTAATGTGCTGCATCATAATCTTTTGATTTTAAATTTAAAAAGTTAAAATTGAATCTCACGGAAGCCCGAGAAGACGGCAATATTTTCTAGCTCGCCTTGGTGTAAATTTCTCGTTTCCTGCATTATAATTAGCTGAGAGGGAAAATGTAAACAAATGCGCCGATTGGTCGAGCACCAAATCTGCCCTTGTTACAAACGGCGACATAGTCGTCATAGACATAGCAGTCATAGACATAGTCGTTTGAAATAAACTAAAAACTACAGACAAACGGCCACAAACAAATGACAACGAAGTGGCCAGAAATAAACTAAAAACTACAGACAAACAAACGGCAACATAGTAGTCTGAAATAAACTAAAAACTACAGTCAGATAAACAAACGGTGGCATTGTAGTCTGAAATAAACTATGATAACTACAGATAAACAAACGTACGGCGACATAGTAGCCTGAAATAAACTAAAACTGTTGATAAACAAACGGCAATGAAGTAATCAGACATCACCAATAAGGCGTAGATAAACAAACGGTAGCGAAATACCTTGAAATAAACTGAAAACTATAGATAAACAAACGGCAGCGGCTCAAAAATATGAAGTAAAGTGTCGAATAAATTAACGTGAGTGTGAATAAATTAAATGACTTATGACGTCATGGGTGGTGCTGAGCTAGTGTACCACCTGCACCACCTGAGCCAGAACCCCCATTCACCTACTACTCGCCAACTATTAATTCTGAGAAGCTAAGGAGAGGTCGTGTGTTAGAGAATTATTTGACATGTTGGAAAACATGTTTTAATTCTTTAGCCAGGATATAGAATATCTACGAGTGTTTGATGTCGCTACCGTTAAGTGTTTGATATGAATGCGCTGTTTGTTTACATAACTACCATTAGTTATTATTAGCTGTGAATTTAATACACGAAAGGGGGCGGTATCCAAAATACATAGCCAAACCCAAAAGAAAAGCATCTGCCAGCCCGAATAAATTAGCCCAGTCCTAATTATGACAATTACAGAGCGGTTTTCATATCAGTATTATGCAACAGTATGTTATTGCTGGTAACCAACCATGCCTGACCATCGATCATCTAGTGCCACTAGTGAGTTCGTCATTCTTTTGCCGTATTTAAAAACTCGCAGAGAAATCCTGCACTAATTCGTGTTAGGCAAGAAAATTAACCTGAAAAGACCAGCTATGTACGTGATTAGTTCGTCTGAATGATCCGTTTTTAGTACTCGAGCTTGGATTGGTCGAAAAGAATGTTTCGCGTAGATTTTTTCCTTAAGTATAGAGAATTTGTATATTGATCGATATAAAAATGGTTCCAAAACATTTCTTGAGCTATATTACAAAAACTAGAAACCATTTCCCTTACTTTTCTATACAGATATATAGAAACACTTGTGGTATTATAGTTTGGGAGAAGTCGATCGCGAAATGAGAAAGATTACAGAATAAGCCCACAAAAGCCGCGCTATAATTATGAATTCGAAACGTGGCTACGTGCGATCTCGGCTGAGAGCCAATTAAATTTGGCAATTCTTAATTAACTAAATGCGTATTCTTATAGTTGTGGATGTCCATTAAATTAAAAAACCAGAGCTCAATCATCAGCTATCAAGAACAACGGTGGCCACAATTTGTGATCAGTACATTGCACACATGATGAGATTAAGGCCAAAAAAGCTTTTGATATTTTTATTCCTTGCAATGAATTCCTTTTTGATATCTTACATCATTCAACATAAATTGCAATCGTGCAAAAGAACTTCGAGGAAGGTACTACATCATAACTCTAAGTGTAAGAATCCTTATCACAAGTCGGACATTGGCCACAGCTTTCCTAAGAAGCCAACTATCTACTCACGAAAAGCAGATCATTTTCCTGAATCTCGACTTCATGTGGATACGTCTAAGGACGAGAAAAAATGCCCTAAACTGTACGAGATAGCTCGAGCGATGCTGGATGGTGAAAAGATTAAACTTCCCTACGAAACAAACCACACGAGGTGGAAATTTCGAGAGAGGATCGATTTAGATGTTCTTACGGAAACGTATCTTCACTGGAATCATCCGTGGCAGCAAGGAGACTCAACAGAAACGCGGCGAAAACTTCTAAGATATAACGTGTCAGCCAGAACTATACCAGCAAGGAAATATTTATTGACGTACGGTCACAACTGTTGTGAGATGTCGAAAAAAAGAGCAGTCAATCAAGGAATCGATGTTGGCAGAGTGGACTATGCTGAAGCTGTAGATTTGTCTCATCTATCTGTGCCTTTCCAGATCTCTCATCAAAACCTTCTGAGACATCGAAAAGGGGCCGGATATTGGTTGTGGAAATCCTTTATTATTCTCAAGACCTTATTGACTAAATTGAACGACGGTGATCTACTTGTTTACCACGACGCAGGAGCGTATTTCATAAACGACATAGGCCCTCTTTTTAAATTATGCATGGACGCAAAGCCCAATGTGCTCGCATTCCGTCAACCATACCAAGAACGTTTATTTACCAAACGAGATGCATTTGTACTAATGGGAATGGACGAACCTCGAGCATATGAAAAGAAACAGACTCAAAGAACGGCTGCATTGCAAGTATATATGAAGTCATGTACGACGATACAATTTGTAATGGAATATCTGGCGTATTCAGCTGATCGCAGAATCATAAGTGATGACAAAAACGTCATGGGTAAACCGAACTTGGAGGGTTTCCAAGGCAATAGACATGATCAGACAGTTTTTTCGCTGTTGTCAAAGAAGTGGGGAATTTTAGAGTTACGAGATCCTTGTACTTGTGGTCGAAATAAATTTACTCAAGATTATCAATACGCATCTGGGCCTTACCATTCTATGTATGTTCAGGACAGAGTAAGAGACTAATAATTAAACCCTTCATGTTCCAGAACGCTCAATTAATGGTCGAGTACATATATCATAACTTAGTAACAGAATGGCCACTCTAATACTGTGACAATGTTAGAATGTAGATTGAGTAAATACAAATAGCAATTAAACAATCATATATACTCTGTCACCGTTTCTCTATTTTGCATAATATTTCATACGACATTAGCATTAAATATCGTAAAAGATTTTGCAGTAAAATTGATGTTTTTCAAAATTATTCACGTCCTATTTTTAGTAGCTAAATATAAAAGGCAGAATTTCCCTGTGGAATGGATTGCGTAAACTGCGAGGGCTGTTTTCGGAATTATCGCTTTCGACATAAGCACCATTCGAAGATTCGCAGCCATCATAAAATAAAATCTAATCATGAGCCATAGTAAATTTGTCTGAGTGAATCTGGCTGCTAACTTAGGAGGTGTACTAGAACAAGTGTTTATCTGCTGTTGCCAAACGGTCAAGTCCTGGAATGTTGGTAATGGATGTCCTCATCGATAAATCCCTACTTAGGCAGGTTTGATTCCTGCTAGAGGGCCTATTTTGTTGCATTTGTCGCAGCTGCTTATTCTTAAGTACAACAAATGAATGTATAAAAATTTACACTTTGAAATTTCAGTCCACAAAACCCTTCAACATGCATGTGCATAAGTTACTTCAATCAAGTCAGAATGCCCAAAAGCAAAGTAGTCCCGATATTCAACCATGACTATTCAGCTTCGGCACTTGTTAAAAATGATACGTGCATCAAAACATGAGACTAGTCACATATGAATACTGCGTGTAGCGAACCATGTAAAGTTTCTATTCCTTAACTAAAATTCAAGTACGTTGATATTTAATTTAATTGTTGTGTTGGATATTTTTACCTGTTGTAAACTGCATGTTCTCACGCAGGTCCAGTAGTCCAATAACTATACAGGACAAAACTTCAACTACTGCATGCATGTATATACTAGAGAGTATTTGTATATGTTCTTTCTCCTCCACTGTTACTGCATGTATTCTTGCAAAATGGACATCTTCATGCAATCGCTGTCAACATTCGTCATATTATCTAGTTTTGAAATTTTACCAACAATAGTCAGTTATTAAACCGCTTTTTGCCAACGTCCAGCGTACGGTGACACTAAATTAAACTGAATAAACTTTATTTATGCTGGATTACTCTATCAGTGTTTTCCCGGAGTTCCTTTTGGTAATATACCATGATCGACACAAGCTCAACATTGAGTTGGAGGAGCGGCGGCTTAATTAAGAAGGGCAACATGATTCAACATGGAGTATAAAACTAAAACCTGACTATTCGAATTTTGTAAATGGGGGGAAATTGTCCACGTCTCAACCACTTCTGTCCAAGTATTGTACGTAGCTCTTTCACGTCTATAAGTTTTGTTCTCATCGATATTGGTTCGAGTGTACGTGTTTAGTTGACTGTCAACAACTTTAAAAGAAATTTCATAAACTGTACGTCAAAGGCAAACATATAAAAGACACTTGCTATTGTGTTGCGAACACAAACAAAAATTTCAAGTAGATAGTAGCACTTTAATTTCGTGAAAATTCGAATATTCGATTTCGTGACTGCTAAGCCAAATTAAATACTTCTGTTCGCAATAAAATTTTTGGACATAATTATATATGTATAGATGTTAATTATTATATAGATCCTATTTCATATGTCAAAATATAACTGTTTGGTATTTGCGGAATTATTACGTTGATTTGTATTACTAGCCTATTATAGCTTACTATTATTTAATATTGCATGGACCTTGACTAGTATTTAACAATTATTGGATGAGGTTTTTGTGATATGCGGAATTATCAAGGTCGAGGTAAGCGTTATCAGCCGAGCCGAAGGCGAGGCTGATAACGCTTACCGAAACCTTGATAATTTTGCATATCGCAAAAACCGAATTCAATAATTGTTTTATTATACATTTGAAAAATAATAAACATAGTATTTTAATTTGCGATATGCAAAATTATCAAGGTCTCGGTAAGCGTTATATTCAATATGATTTCTGGCAAAGCTGTTCAAGTAAAACGTTTCTATAAACAAGTCTCCGGAAGTCCAACAGTTAAATTAATTACAAATATAGAAGAAACATATTATCGTTAAGATGTTAACGTATTAAAATATTAACTTGTTAAAGTAAACATTACAATTATGAAATGTACATTCATTTGAAAATTGAAATGTACACTCATTTGAAATGTACACTCATTCAACCTCACGCAACCTACACAAAATTCAGTTATCTGCTAGCAGATAACTCAGTTATCTGCTAGCAGATAACTGAATTTTGTGTAGGTTGCGTGATTGCGCGATTTAACTGTAAGCTCTTAGCCAATCAAATTGCTTTTACCAACTACAATGTATAATAAATATAATTATTATATAGCACTATAATGAAGACCGGACTTGGTCGAAAGCTTCGCCAAAACAAAACAATTATGTCTAATTTACGAAACAAACGCAGTACAAGGTCAAGGACACTGTGGTCAAGGATCTTGTTGTGCTATAAAAAGTGAAATACAATTATTGAAAACAAGATCAAAACACACGGTGGTAATGATAAACTTTTTTTTCTTCAAATAATAATAAATAGAATAATTTCGAACGTTCGGTACTTTAGAAATATTTTAAGCTTCGGCGTAATTCCGTGTGATTAGGGAGTTTACGAATGTAAGACGGTGACGTCAGAACGCCGGCTATATCAATAGAATGACATTAATCCTATAGCACAAAAGAAATGAACAATTAAAAGTCTAGCAGGGATTTTAGACGTCATCCAAGCTCTGTTGACAACGGCAAAATACATATTTTCACGTCGTGTATAGGGCGCTGGCATTGCAAGCCGTGACAGGTAGTTTTTCTAGCAGAGTTTATCAACATTGCTCCGAGAGTTAAAGCTCTGTTTTACTCGTTCGAAACTATTTTAAATTCATAAGAAAGTAAATCTAAGACAAGATTTCCATACAATCATTCGTTTCAACTGTTTGTTTAGCCGTCGTCAGTGTCGTCCTGACTTCGTCGTCTTACATTCGTAAACTCCCTAACGTCTACGACTTTCTCTGTTATTCTCCAAGGCGCATGGACAAGATAACAGGCTGTAAATTACAAGGAGTTGAATCAAGTCCATAAGAGTTATTCTGTCACGAAAAACGGTGACAAAATGGCACTTTTAGAGTTGATTCAACTCCTTGAAATTTACAGTGGCGTTAATACTGTAATGGGGAAAAAATCAAGTCTGTATTTTAGGCAGAAAGAACTTATAAGCTGTAAATTATGCATGTTACTGGTTAACTTTCTTAGTTTATCTCTATTCGCTCTCGAGATATTAAAGTTTAATTTAATAATAAATGAAAAAAATCTTTATGACAATACATGCAAGCGCATAAAAAATTCCAAAGCTGGCGGCAGTGTAAGTCGAATATTCCAAAATAATAAGATAATTGACTGAATATTGTTCATTCCTTTGACCAGTTTGCAGGAATGTTATTTTAGCTATAGGCTTCCCTCGCGTGTATCTATCAGGTTATTACTGCATGGAATTTTAAAGGAGAAGACTACGTTTACAACTGATGGTATATATAAACTAAAGTTTCCTAGATTCTGTGTTTACATATAATAAAAAGCTTAAGCATTTTACTTTTAATCCTCTTTGTTCAGACTCCTCGCAAATTCCAGTGAGAGGTAGTAATTATACACGCATGAATATTGGAATTTTTTATCGAGGTACGCGAAACGTGCAAGTCACACATAAAAAATTGCGAGGCACGTTTTATTTGCAGAAAAATATTAAATCAAAGATTAAATAGTGCTGGACGTTCCAAGTAAATTTTGACCTAAATTTTAATCAAATCCAATAAACTCAGTAATGGATGTCCTCATCTATAAATCCCCTCTTAGACAGGTTCGAATCCTGCTAGATAGGCTATTTTGTTGCACTTTTCGCTGCTGCTTATTCTTTGTTATAACTAATGAGTGTATAAAAATATATACTCTGAAATTTGTGTCCACAAAACCTTCAACATACATGTGAATAAGTTACTTCAATCGAGTCAGGCGCCCAAAGGCAAAGTAGTTCCGATATTCAACCATGACTATTCAGCTTCGGCCTTTTCAATTTATTCAATTTCATTGGTGTTATTGAAAGCATGCATCAAAATATGTGAGTCACACATGAATACTGTAGCGAACCATGTAAAGTTTCTATTAGATCAAGGAACTAAATTCAAGTAAATTGACATTAAATTTAGTTATTGTGTTGGATACCTTTATCTGTTGTAAACTACATGTTCTCACGGAGGTCTAGTAGTCCATTGTAATTACAGGACAAACTGACTTGAACTACTGCATGCATGTATATATATATACTATAGAATGTTTGTATATGTTCTTTCTCCTTCACTGTTGTTCTTACAAAATCTACTTCTTCATCCAATCACTGTCAACATTCGTGATATTATTTCTTTTTGAAATTTTAACAGCAATAGTCAGTTATTAAACTGCTTTTTGCCAAAGCCCATGCAGCGTACGGTGACACTAAATTAAACTGGACAAGCTTTATTTATGCTGGATTACTCTATCAGTGTTTTCCCGGAATTCCTTTAGGTAATATACCATGATCGACACGAGCTCAACATTGAGTTGGAGGAGCGGCGGCTTAAGAAGTGCAATATGATTCGACTTGGAGTTTATCATTAAAACTATGCGAATTTTGTAAATGGGAGAAAATTGTCTCAACCACTTATATCCAAATATTGTACGTAGCTCTTTCAATGCTAAATTTTGTTCTCATCTATATTGGTTCGAGTGTACGTGTGTGGTTGAGTAAACAACTTTCAAAGAAATCTCATAAACTGTACGTGAAAGGCAAACATATAAAAGCCACTTGCTATTGTGGTGCAAACACAAACAAAAATTTCAAATAGATAGTATAGCACTTCAATTTCGCGAATATTCGAACATTCGATTTCGTGACTGTTAAACCGAATTAAATACTTCTGTCGCAATAAGCTTTTTGGACATAATTATACATTTATAGCCTAGATGTCAATCATTATATCCTATTTGATATTTGAAAATATAACTGTTTGGTATTTGCGGAATTATTACGTTTATATGTAGCCTACTATTATAGCTTACTATCATTTATTATATAAAGTATAGTGCTTTAGAGATTTCGAGCACTGATAAAAGTGATAATCTCACATGTGAGATTATTTATGATAATCTCACATGTGATAATTATCGCTTTTCAGTAAAAATTATCGCTTTTCAAAGACTTCTTTATATATCATGTTCAACACTCGAAATAAATCTGGTATTTCCGCGCACCCATTTATTATTCCCTATTTTAGTAATACTGCATGGATCTTCACTAGTGTATATAATTATTATAGCACCAATGAAAACCGGACTTGTTCGAAAGCTTCGCCAAGACAAAACAATTATGTCTATAATTTAGGAAACAAACGCAGTGCGAGGTCAAGGATCTTGTTGTGCTATAAGTGAAATACCATTATTGAAAACAAGCTCAAAATGCATGGTGGTAGTGATAATCTTTTTTTTCTTCAAATAATAATAAATAGAATAATTTCGAACGTTCGGTACTTTAGATATATTTAAAGCTTCGGAGTAATTACGTGATTAGGGAGTTAAAATAGGTGATTTTACCAACAATAATCAGTTATTAAACTGCTTTTTGCCAAAGTCCAGCGTACGGTGACACTAAATTAAACCGGAGAAACTTTATTTATGCTGGATTACTCTATCAGTGTTTTCCCGGAGTTACTTTAGGTAATATACCATGATCGACACAAGCTCAACATTGAGTTGGAGGAGCGGCGACTTATAAGAAGGGGAACATGATTCAACGTGGAGCTTATCACTAAAACTATGCGAATTTTGTAAATGGGGGGAAATTGTCGACGTCTTAACCACTTCTGTCCACGTATTGTACGTTGCTCTTTCGGTGCTAAGTTTTGTTCTCATCGATACTGGTGGCGTCAAAACAGTACACAAACCGAAACAATCGTATATTTATACTCACCGCTTCGCCAAACATTCAAACGAGAAAAAGAGAAAAAGTTGAATATATTCTAAACTTTGGCATCATTTTCTGAAAGGCTATAGGTATAAAATACTCTTTGTATTCAAGCGCTTTCGTGTAGAAAGTTTCGTATGAGTACGGCGAGTACAAATATTTATTTTGAATTTTTCAAGGTATCGGGTTTTACTCGCAAGCGCTTGTATTACGTAATACTTCGCCAAATAAGGAGCTCCTTTAGCCGGGATGACGTCAAACTCACGCGTATAGGTGCTCTTTGAAATGTCTGGCATTTCCAGAGTCACGCGATACAAACTTCGCATTTTTAGAACCACTGAGTATTTTAATAAAATACAAAACAAGTGAAACTCCAGAAATAGATAACATTCTTATTTAT
Organism: Paramuricea clavata; assembly: GCA_902702795.2. Lineage (NCBI taxonomy): Eukaryota > Metazoa > Cnidaria > Anthozoa > Malacalcyonacea > Plexauridae > Paramuricea > Paramuricea clavata. The sequence continues at coordinate 1,358 of CACRXK020015933.1, read as the reverse complement.
CAACGTTTCGACTATATTTCAGTCATCATCAGGATAAACTAGCTAGGTAACATGTCAAAAGCGGTATTTATATGAAGAAATATGATACAATAATTAGGTTGATTATTAATGAATTAATTAAATATGATTAGTTCTTTAGGGCCTGTTCATATGATCCCGCTTACCGGGACGTCTCGCTTACCGATGATCTCGCCGCCTATCTATTTTCCTATAAAATTTTGCATTGTGTTCATATGGGAAAGCGAGCTGGCCCGCTTGCCGAGATCTCGTTTGAATTTGCCGAGATCATAGGTAGGCGGGATGAAAATTTTCCATATGAACACGCCAGCCCGCTTACCGGGATGAAGTGAAACAAGTCTTGCCGGTTTAATTTAACACTTTTTACTTGGTTTTATGTTTGTTTTGTAAACAAGTATTAAATAACCACCTGAAGCAATACTTTTTCTTGTAAATAAACGAAGAAAAACACTAAAATCGTCAAGTATTTGTGTTGCTTGACTGAAATGTAGAAGTTTTGCATACGCTAATTATAGAACTACAATGTAATTTCATCTCGGCAAGCGGGACGAAATACTCCATATGAACACACGGAAATATTCGTCTCGGTAAGCGAGACGTCCCGGTAAGCGGGATCATATGAACAGGCCCTTAGAAGCTTTAGGTCCATGATTAAGTTCAGGTTTATATCTTCGAATAGCGAGGGATTCTTGATACAACAAAAGGGACCAATGGTTAGATTTATCAATTATTTTAGTGTTGTGGAAAACATGTTCAGCCATTATACTGGTTTGCTCAGACTTTGCTTCATCGTCAGGATATAGTTCTAAAAGGGCTTTAATATGTTGAAACTGTTCGCAAGTAGAGAGGTGTTGATGGATTACAGATTCAGTGTGATATGAATGTTCCTTAGTTCTGGCGTATAAGCAGCGATCAGTTTTGCCGATGTACCTACCATTACATCCAGGGCAAGTAAATTCATAGATTACAGAGCTTTGATACGTTTTCGAGGTTTTATCTTTGTATGATACAAATACGTTGCTGTTAATGGTTTTCCAGTTAATAATGAATCGGCATTTTAATATGAGGAGAGGGGTTAGTTTACGTATCAACGAACGAGTTAGTCTTTAACCAAATTTGCCAAGATAGGGTAGCTGTAACCAGAAATTAGGAGTTGTGTTTGTTTCAGTCATTGTGGCTTCGTTGTCGTTGTCATTAGATACCGGTGGTGATGGTTTAAATTGGTTAATAAGTTATTGGGTTAATTTGCGAGGGAAACCATTCCAATACATGAAATTTTGGATTTAATTGTTTTAATTCGTTGTTCAGGAGAGTGGCATTACTGCATATTTTGTAGGCGC
>CACRXK020015932.1:0-11783 GCA_902702795.2 Paramuricea clavata | reverse complement strand
CACGTGGCACGAAAAATGGATGCGGGCGCTGATGATAAACCGGCATATTTTTTTACATGGCCTAAGGACTGGTTTATACAGCAGCATGCTATGAGTGTACTGAACCTATTACTTAGCTAATAGACCTTCATAATGACATCAAACATAGAGAAATAATTTATGTAAATATGTCCCATGGGACAATTAAATGCAAGTCATTGCCAAGCCAATCAAATTTCATGTAACATCAACGTATCGGAACCAGAAAGGTGGTGGATTGTACTTATTCAAGCTATTGTTTTCTCTTGTAATCGCTGCATTACAATCTCAGCTACGATCAAAACTGTGGAACCATGAAGCTGTACATGCCATGGGTTCCCCAGTTTTGTTAGTCATAGCTGAGATTGTAATGCAGCGATTAGAAGAGAAAGCTACTTACCCCAATCCACCACATTGATGACACACTGACTGGTGCAGATGATGACACACTGACTGGTGTAGATGATGGCACACAGACTGGTGTAGATGATGACACACTGACTGGTGTAGATGATGACACACTGACTGGTGTAGATGATGACACACTGACTGGTGTAGATGATGACACACTGACTGGTGTAGATGATGACACACTGACTGGTGTAGATGATGACACACTGACTGGTGTAGATGATGGCACACTGACTGGTGTAGATGATGGCACACTGACTAGTGTAGATGATGACACACTGACTGGTGTAGATGATGGCACACTGACTGGTGTAGATGATGGCACACTGACTGGTGTAGATGATGACACACTGACTGGTGTAGATGATGACACACTGACTGTCCAAGTTCTTGCAGGATCTTTCCAAGTTCTTGCAGGATCTTGCCAAGATCCTGCAAGATCTTGCCAAATACCATAATGGCAAGATCATGGCAAGATTATGATAGAATCTTGGCAAGATTGTGATAAGATCTTAGCAAGAATCATGGTGGGATCTTGGCAAGATTATGGTGGGATCTTGACAAGATCCTCCAAGATCATGGCAAGATTACAATAGGATCTTGGCAAGATTTTGATATGATCTTGGTAAGATCATGGTGGAGTCTTGGTAAGATTGTGCAAGATCATGGCAAGATTATGATAGAATCTTGGCAAGATTGTGATAAAATCTTAGCAAAGACCATGGTGGGATCTTGGCAAGATCATGGTGGGATCTTGACAAGATCTTCCAAGATCATGGCAAGATCATGATAGGGTATTGGCAATATTATGATATATGTGATTGGTTTGATCAAGGTTCATTATACCTATACTTATGAAGGTCGAAACATACAGCTCAGCAAGAAAAATGTATGAAGAAAAATCGTGAAAGATCTTGGCAAGATCTTGACAAGAATTTCAGACAATCTTGGCAAGATTCTGGCAAGATTGAATAATCTTGGCAAGATATTGGTCAAGATTAGTGTCTTGCCAAGACCTTGCCATGATCTTCCAAGATCATGCAAGATCTTCAACCAGACTGACTGGTGTAGATGATGACACACTGACTGGTGAAGATGATGACACACTGACTGGTGTAGATAATGATACACTGACTGGTGTAGATGATGACACACTGACTGGTGTAGATGATGGTCAACACACTGACTGGTGTAGATGATGACACACTGACTGGTGTACACACGTAAAAATTTCACATCTTGTAACAAGTCTGCCAACAAGTCGTCAACAAGTTGTGCTCGCACTGCTTGTCCCAAGTTGTCAACAAATTTGGAACAAGCTGTTAACAATGGTTTGATGGTATTAGCAAACTTGTTGCAAGGTTGTTCCAACAAGTCCGATACAGTCATGATATAACAATATTGTTACAACTTTGTGTCGTCAAACTTTTAACATTTTTGTTATATCATGACTGTATCAGACCTGTTAGAACAGTCTTGTAACGAGTCTAATAATGCCATCAAATATATTGCCACTATTCCGTACGTCAAAGGCACGTCAGAAAGAATTGCATGAGAGAATTTCAAGACCCTATAACATCTCGGTGGCGCATAAACCTTCAACAACTTTACGGGACGTGCTACTGAAGTTAAAGATCCAACACCAAATAATTCTCAATTAGGAGCAGTCTACAGCATAACATGTGCTGAATATGCCCTCCTAGCTATTTTGGTGAACCTGGAAGAATATAGAATGTAGAATTAAAGAACATAATGCTGTTTGGCAAATAAAGATACAAGTAACAGAATAGCAGTTCACCATATGACCACCAAAGTGACCAAACACCAAATGGACTGGGAAGGAGCTACATGTTTGGAATTCACATCAAATTTAAACCAGAGAATGTTTTAGAAAGCTGGTATACGAAGAGTGAAAAGAATAGCATTAATGGATGCCGCCTATGCCAGGCGCGACTACCTTAGTTTAATTGGAAATAAGCGCGAGCACATGCACGCAGAATCTCAAAACAACCATGCAACCAGCTGACGCATGCAAGATGAACATTAGTAATAGTACCGTCACGTCTTTGAAAATGGTTTTCGTAGAGGAAACCGAAACGTTAGATGAAATAAAACATTTTGTTTAAATATAATCTAGATGAACAATAAAAGTAAATGAGTAAACCTGGATTCAAACCCTTCAATGGATCATTTGCATTGCACACTCTCTCTATTGACATCACATTAAGTGTTTTTCTGTGTTTGACATCATTATGAAAAAGGTCCATTAGATTGGTCATTGCATGTTCTATAAATTGACTTGGTTCGCTGTCTGAATTAGGTGTGTCAAAGGCATGCTAAATGCTCATAGCACGATTAAGCGCATATCCTTGATTAAACCATTGCGCCAGCAACAAACCAAATTATACTATAATTGCATATAATTCATCTCTAGCTCTACCCTAAATTAGTTTGCTCACATGTACATCACATATCAATCAGAATGTGTTCTATAATGTGTCTGACCATGTCCTTCAAGATGTTCAAAGTGAAAATGTCCATTCAAGTGAAACATTTTTAAATATGTCGCCCAGACACCAAGCAAATCAGCCCGTAGATATATGGTAGGAAAAAAATAGGGGGGTAAACAAAAATTTGCTGAACATTCATGGAAATTGCCCAACCAAAACAAAAAATTAGAGTTATGACATTTTCCCAATGTTACATATATTTCTTCCATGTGATATTTTAATAGCATGTTGTGCTTCCTGTAGAATTGCCTGATGTTTAAGTGGAATTGCCCGATATTTAAGTAGAATCTACTTGATTTAAAAATAATTGTGGCTGCAACTCCTTTCCACCCCCAGCCCCACCCCCTCCCCACTTGTACGCTTATGAATCAGTTTACTGTAGAATATACTACATACAATGGATCCCCATGTTTGAGATATCATGATCCTATCCCAAAATATTGATATTTTTTATCTTTCATGTCCAGCCAAGTGACAAAGGAACAGTAAGTAAACTTTTGGTAGATTTTAGCATATGTATAATTAGTATTGAATTAAAATAGTACATGACATCAGGATGTAATTACAGGGTACGATAATTCGCGTACTTACATGCCAATATTACGGTCTGGTACTTCTTTGTTTTCAACCACGTGCCACGTAGGTACGGATCGGAACTCTTGCTATCTGTGTACTTACTTTTTGATGGTATCACATGACCTTTCCTAGCCCAAGGTGTTCAATACCATAATTTAGTTGCCATATGTGTAAGTCTGATGATGGCACTAAGTAATGTTGGAGTCCATTGTTTGTATATGTAATTGTGCTACTTGTTCTATCTCGTAGTTGGAACATACTTTTAGAATCCTGTGCTTTATATATTTTATTTTAAAGACTAAGTACACATTGAGTATCGAGTTTGTACTAGCGTAAGTACACTGCAATGGTGAATGGTCATTGGCGCACCAGTCAGGTCCGACTAAAAATCTTAAATTATCGAACCCTGGTAATTATATACAGCGACAATAAAAAGTTCAGAGTTATATGTCGTTTTCCTGGCAGTTACGATTAGCTTGCAATTTCCCAATTTAGATCTGCAAAAAAATAAACATAACTATTATATAAAAGAATTAAAAATTAAATAAGATTGTCAACTTTGCTCAAAAAGAATTAACAACCAGATAAGTGTTGTGAAGATGTCTAGCTTAAAATACATTTGTCTCAGGCTTTATTGACTATTTGCTCATGGAGAAAACTGGTGCATAGGGAGAAAACCTGCAGTGGTGGGTAGAGTCAAACTGGAAGCACTTTTCTTAATTTCTCACAATTATATGGTATGCAGGCAAAATTATCAGAAAGTTGTGTATAATGTATCCCCACTGAACTACCACATATGTTGGTACATTCATGCAGTATACTGTACTTTATTTAAACATGCTTACTTAGATACCTATTCATTTTTACAATTAAAGCTACCTGTAAAGCATTGAGATATTCTGCCACTATGCAAACACAACATGCAACAAGTTTCTTCCTTTCTTCCTAGTTTCTTCTTTCACTTCAAAAATTGGATTGATTTCTCACTGATTTCTTTCCAAACCTCCCACCCTGATATTAAAATTCACCCTTTTCCATCTTTAGAAAAGTGGGAGAGCACCTGTGGGCTGGCCCAGTGCTACCCTGAATCCTGCAGCCGCCTCAGGATTCCTGCAATGTGCAGTTGTCTTATTATAATTTCGCCGCATAGGCCTATATGAGAAGAATGCTTCCAGTTTAAATGGTTGCCTTCACTGTAACTCTCCGGATAACAATTTTAAACACAAATTCAATATTGTGAAAGCTACATGGACCTGTAGGTTAAGTCCAAAATGTTGTGAGACGACGTTTTAATTTAAGGACCGTGTAGTTAAATACAGAAATATATGCATATTTCATAACACGATTTTTAACTCCCGTCTTTGCAACCTTTCAATTCATTCCATATGGATAATTTTCACACTAGATCAATGATATTCCAGTACTCCGTGTGGCCAGACGTGGTGCGATTGCTGTCCACGTGGTAGAAAAAGCCATTCCTGTAGATGCGGTTGTTAGTTTGAAAGTAGACTGGACCAGACGTTTTGACCACATGCAACAGCATTCAGGTAGGTAGGAGTATTTCACTATTATATTGCCCTGTGTGGACAGTTGACCTACACTTTCTAGTTAAAGCTACGTTTACACACAACAATAAATCGGGCCGATTTCAGGTTTTTTGCGAATGTTAATGATTGACAAATGTTGTCAGTTGACTGCGTATTTTTCTAATATCATTTAATTAAAGCCGAATCGGCCCGATTAATCGTTGTGTGCAAACGTACCTTAAGACAAAACTCATAGTTACTGGAATGCATTGGGGCGAAGCGATTGCGGTGCCCAAACGAAGTTTGGAATCGCTTTATAATCGCTGTGTGAGTTTGTTAATCTGTTATTTTGTTAAATCTTGGTGTCTATTCAAAATTAGTATAATTTCAGTATTGAAAAATCGCCTTTGAGCATTCTGATTCGCTCCCTCAGCAGTTTCTCTGAGGCAGTAACTCTCAAACTGTTCTGACCAGTAACTATTGCTTTTCCCAAAAGAATAACTGAAAATCAGACGGAAGTAAATTATTTATGCAAATTATTTCATAAAATAAACACGTGTATTAGTTGTATTTAGAAATAAAACTTTTTCAATACTGAAATTATATACTAAAACAATTAGTCGCCTCAGGTTCGGTGATCACAAGCCTATATCGAAGGCGAAGTGAATATAGGCTTGTAATCACCTCGCCTTCAGCGACCAATTGTTAAACAGCATGTCCCCGCGCTTGTGGTGCACTTGTTTTGCGCATGTTCCAGGGGACCGCACTGTGGTACTATGTCTGTTTTTTTATACCAGAATGGTATAAAAAACATTTTCACCTATTTGCCTCATGACCAGTTTACTAGTTTTGAGCGAAATGGTGGTACAATGGAACCTCCATAGAACGTACACCTTTGGACCATTGGAGGTTTCCGCTGATGTTCAGTGCACTTGGTCAACCGTCGTACCCCAAGCCATGACCAAACCCCAAATCTGGTTCCATCCATTGTCCTTTGTTTGCGGTTATTTGTTGTTTAGAAGATTTTGAGTAAATCACGCATTTTAAGTAATACATTCGGGACTAATTGAACTTACCGTCCGTTGTACTGTAGAGGTGTCAGTTAAACAGTGTTTCACTATACAGGGTGTATCAAAAAAAAACGCAACCTCGGAATTTCCTAAGAAATCACGGTGCAATTCTTAAGCATAAAAGATTTTAGGCCGCTGGGAATTGAAATCGAATTGCTAATTGATCATATTACTGTTGTTGTGCATTAAATAAATGCATAAATTTTGCTTTATGCACTCGCGTGTGCAGTAATTTTGACAGTTGTGCTATTTTAAATTCCCAGGCGCCTATAATCTTTTGTCTTTAAAACAATGTCGATTTCTTGGGAAATTCCGAGGTTGCGCTTTTTTTGATACACCCTGTATGTGCATATATTGTTTTTGTTTTAGGGCAGCATCTTATAACTGCAATTATCGACAAAAATTATGGATACAAAACACTGTCATGGTATGTAAGCAAACGTTTTCATGATTTTCCCAACACTACAACACCACAACCCCTGGGCTGGGGAATACAGTAGAATTCCGCTATCTCGAACGAATTTTTAGGGACGGACCATTAGAAAAGTGATGGGGGGGGGGGCAAAACCAAAGATTAGTGCTGATTATGATACGACGAGCTTGGTATGCCTGAAGAAAACAAACAAGAATTATCTGACGCCATGTACGGGATGTGTGGTTCCTTGGGTCTTACAGATTACACGAAGTCCTTGACTTACGACGAGATAGTGCAGTCTTGGATTGATAACGTGGAGAAGGGAGGTGGCTTTGCGACCGTTGTTTACGATAAGATATTTCGAATTATTGACACAGACAGAAATGGAAATTTATTCCCAGAAAAAAATTAGGAAAAAAAAATCTTCCCAGGCATAGTGCAAAAAAACAAAATTCCTAGCTTGGAAGATGGGCCTATAAATTTCACTTAAAAAAAATTATTTCCAACCATCAAGTGAGAAAAAAAATTTCTTCTATAGGTATACAAAAAAATATATATTGCCTCTTAGAAAATCCCCCCCCCCCATCACTTTTCTAATGGTCCGTCCCTTATTGACTGAAACTTATCTAGTTATTTTGAACTCTAATGACGATGATGACTGATAAACATCAGAAAATGTCCGAACACAACTGAATATCATATATAGGGTACTATACAATATTTAGAATTGAATATAACTTAAATTCATATCAGATACTTCAGTTAGAATATATAAATCTATTTTGTGTTGTATGTTCAATGAATGGTTTGTTTTGAATTCCTCATGGTGATGGTTCTCTCAGTTACAGTATGTGTATAACAACTCTTCAATGAATGGTTTGTTTTCCTGGCGATTAAATTATGGTCACTTAATTGGCTGTTCAGCATGTGGCCACGCGAAAAAGTAAAAATTCCCATTTTACTGAGTGTAATGGAACGTGTTTCATTGTACTGTACGTTTGGTTCCATTGCGCTGTTTGGTTTTCGGCTGTCGCCTCGTGGAATGAAAAATCCCATCTTTCATCTCGTGGCAACATTTTACATTTGGTCTAAAAATTCCACCTAAAAATCCTATCTAGTATAATAAAAGATACACTCTCTTAACTTAATATACCTACAGCGCAATTGTTAAATAAAACTATTGGATTTCACAAATAAAAGTCGTATCGGTGGGTCATACTGGATCAACCACGTCAATTTAATTTAATTGTAATTCGATTTTTTCCCTTGGCTTTTCGAGATAGCATGGCTTTACTATGAATGTGTGTGCCAGATCAAAACTGATGACCATGCAAGTGTTATTTAAATATAGGGAACTTGGTAAAACAAAGACAGCGATAGATCTTGGTTGTTCAAGTTTAACACCAGATCAACTTTCAGAGATCGAAGAGGAATGTAATATGGCTATTAGAAATCACACCAATGTTACAGTACATGTCTATGAATCAGCAAAGGATCCTGAACTACAGCAAGTAAGATCAATTACGAAATTTACGAGAAATACTTTATTGAGAATTGTGAGTAAAACAATTTTGATGAAATTACAAGACATATGACATATTAGAGCACATATGTCTGTGAATCAGCAAATGATCCAGAATTACAGCAACCACCGACAGCCTTTCCTCTAATTCTACTTGAATTCTCTGTGAAAGGCGATAACAAAAATAACTTTAGTTTTTGATTTGGTCGAAAAAACTTATCAACCAACTCCAGGCATCATTAACAAACAGTCACCAATGCAGTTTCTTCAATGCCTTTGATTCTTGCAGGTTCGCACTCGCGGTTTGCCAGATGACCATGTTGGCCAAGTTCGCGTTGTAGAGATAGAAGGTTGGAGTTGATGCTAATTGCTATATGTTTTTAATTCAATTTCTAATTTATGTTTTTCGCTCTCAACACTCACTACTGAACACCTGTGGCGAAGTCAGCCCGACAATTTGGTCATGCTATGCAAATATTTCCTAGCCCGCGTACAGGCCCAAGGGAAGAATAGTGGGCCTGCAAGCAAGGCCAGGTATTTTGTAAAACACCCCTTTTCATAACACGCCCCATTCGCGCGTCAATTGTCAAAAAAGAACCAATGGCAGCAACCCAAATAGTAACAAACAAACTCGCATTAAAATGTTGCGGGATTTTCTCTGCTTTAATATTCAAAATAGATACAATGTGTAAATGGCTGTGTTATAACTCCAAAAAAGCAAGCAACGCAGTCAGTAATTGCCAAATTTGTAAGTGCTCATTTTCAACTAAAGTCGGAACAGGCAAATTAGGACGAATTTCAACAGAAAACGAGCCTCAAACTTCAAATCGTGAGGGAAGTCGTGCGACCAATTAGCATTGTGTGCTTCGTTGTCGCCACTGTTATAAATAAATTGTCTCACTTCTTCTCACATCGTGTGTGCAATTCTTGTTGGCGGCGGAAAGTACGAAATTTTTTTCTGTTATTTCATTTGGTAAAGAACTCTACAAAAGAAGAGAGCGTTCAGAGTCCAGATCGTTTCGTTTCAAACGGCAATTACCGTCTTCTGTTTCGCTCTCTCAGCGAAGCCTTGCAAATCGCAAAGTGTTTTGAATAGGCTTACATGCAACTGCCTCTAAATCTTCACCGCGAAAAGCGCTGTTTTCTTCAGTGCAAGAACAGAGTCAACATCAACCAAAAGATAATTTTCTTGAAGAACATATAACGTATCAAGTCTGTTTGAAATTAATGAAACTCAAGTAAAGGTTAATACTATAGTTTACCCCAGTTGCAATGTTGCTATTCCAACACTTCACGACAAGCAATCCCCATTCGCAATAACGGCAAAAACATCTCTTCCTTCAAGTAAACAATAAACAGTCTGTTCTTGTTCCATTTTTAATCGAAAAAAGTGATCAATTTTCGAATTTTAAGCTTATCGAGAGCCTTTGTGATGAATCACTGATCTAATTATAGAATCCAACAGCAAACAGCCGATCAGAATGCCGCGTTCGTGGGCGAACGCGGAAAGTACAAAATACTGGGCCTTGTTTGCAGGCCCACTATTCTTCCCTTGGGCCTGCACGCGGGCTAAATATTTCCGTGTTCATAGATCGTGAAAACAATTATAATTTCTAAATGAATTAATGATGATTTAAAATTTGCATAGCATAAAATTGTCAGGATGCCTTCACCACTGCTGAACACCTACTGACCTAGTTTGTTTCAAAACACCACCGTTGTTTCAAAATTCATTCATATACGTGCACTTATCACCCTGTTCTTGTTTTACGTTTCCAGGTCTCGAAATGAATATGTGCTGTGGTACACATGTTCGTAATCTGAGTGATTTACAGGTAATACACTTTCTTGAACTAAACTAAACGAAACTTACTTCATCAGTTCTAACCAGTTCTCCCGAAAGGTCCAGTGAGTCTATCCCTTAATCGTCCATTGTAACTACAGAAGAAAAGAAACTGGAAGCGTTCTGGACCTTGAAATAACGGTCGGACATTCGGCATGTGTGTGTATAGGCTCGGATCCCAGTCGCTAGAGTTCTCGGCAATCCGAGCCCATGTGAACAAAGCCCTCTATCAAGTACCTCTATTTCCTTATTGCCTTGTAGTAATGAAGAGTCTAATTGTGACGTAGCCTTAGTATCTCTGTTTCCATATTGCCTTACGGTAATGAAGAGTCTAATTGTAAATGTTTTAGATGATAAAACTTCTTCATACTGAGCCGACAAAAGGATTGCTTCGATTGTTTTTCCTGGCTGGAAAAAGAGTTTTGGATTTTACCCATAAAGCCTTGGATAACGAAAAAGGCCTTACAAAGATTTTAAGGTTGGTCGGTAATTTCTTAATTATTAATCTTTGAGTAACTGACCTGGAGCAAACAATTCTACACGGTTAAAAACGCACAGGTTGTTCCAAGTTGATTCAACAGGCGTGAACAATGTTGTGCGGCCAACTATGAACAAGTAATTGTCAACCATGTTCTTCCAAGTTGTTACAGTTGAACAATGCTGTAACAACATGTTGACAATACTGTTCATAGTGGGCCGCACAATCTTGTTCACGCCTGTTGATATCAACCTGGAACAAGTTGTTGATTTTCTCAATTTTTACGCGTGTAGTCTGCAAACCTTTGAATAATTGTTAATTGTTTTCTCTGTAGTTGTGGTCCTGACGAACATGTTACGATGGTTGATAAATTACAGAAGTCACTGAAAGCCGCCAATAAGGTCAGTCTTGGTTATTCAATATACCCGTATAGAACAAATTTTGGGTGTCCAGGGTTCGTAGCGGTCTTTGAAATCCTTGAAAGTCTTTAAATTTGAATACAGGTCTTTAAGGTCTTTGAAAAGTCTTTGAATTGTGTGAAAAAGCGAAGAAAATCTTTAAAAGTCTTTGAATTCTTTAGTGAGTATTTGATTATACGATTTCCTAGCTAATAAAATAAATTGATTGAAGCAAGATTTTCGCAAATATCGACGAAAAGGCGCATTTTAGGATGTGATTTGACGGGACTAATTATTGGGTAAAAATGTTGCTTACACTTGCAATTTTTCGACAGCTGATTGCTCTCAAAGGTCTTTGAAAAGTCTTTGAAAATAGGCAGAAAAAATCTTTGAAAGTCGTTGAATTTTTTTGGTCTTGGAGACTACGAACCCTGGTGTCTCACAGCGAGTCTCGCAGAGTTCAGCACACCGTTGAAGATTGCTATTGAGAACTGGACTCAGTAGCTCAGTGGTCAGCGGCTCAGCGCTGTAAAGCGATGCACCATGCAGATTCGAGTCTTGCCGGAGAGCCTATATAGTTGCATTTCCCCTGCTGCTCCCGATTAGGTGTTAGATATGTAAACTAAAAACAAGTTTTTCGAAAAAGTTTCCATCTATACGAAGATTAAGTGGAGAATTTTCCATCTTCTATTTAGGTTAATAGATCGCAACTGCGAGAGTTAGCGTTACTCGAAGCATACAAAATTAAATCAGGCGACAAAAAGGAACCATATGTCTGCATTCACAGGTGAGACATTACCTAATTGCCATACGACATAGTATTTACTGTACAGTTTATTATTCCATATTTTATTTTCTTATATACAGTGTATGAGAGGGTATTCCCATGGGGCCATGTTCGACGTATCCGGTGAAAAGGGAATGCACCCCATGCAGATGTCGTACCCGGCCAGTGCAGTAGATAATATGGTATCCGACCAATCTCGTACCCCCCCCCCCCCAAAAAAAAAAAAACC
>CACRXK020015929.1:0-11786 GCA_902702795.2 Paramuricea clavata | reverse complement strand
TGAATTAATAAGATCTGAAATCCGTGTAAAACATTTGCCAGATCCGAAATCCGGACAATTTTTTCTGTGAAATCCGACGATCCGAAAACCCATTCACCCCCCCCCCCCCTTGTAGAGTAAAAACCTTAATATTTTTCATTCACTTTCAGAAACCACAGTTGCTTTGACTGGTTTGACAAAGTTTCCAGAAGCAGTCAAAGATATGAAACAACTATTGACTGAGAGAAGAGAAATTAGTTGTCAGTTGAAAAGAATTGATGTCGATGTACCAGGTAAATTAAAGGTCACCAGGAAGGTATTGGTGTTTATTTTACCAGCAAAGCCATTGAAAAACAAATCGGTTGGATACCAAAAGACATGGTTATGGACATAGAAACAATGTGTGCTAATAGTTCTGATAATGTGGCTGAACTGAATGCCAGTGTGATCAACTATTGCGAAAGGTATATTTCTAAACAGTTTACTAGAAGAGATATATTCGTACGGGTCTCTTATCCTAAGTTTTGATGTACATATTTCCTATCATACTTAATTATTTTGAAACGATTTTGGGTTACAATAAATGTGGGTTAATGCCATAGTGGTAATATGAGATGGTAGTCGTATTTTGCTTAAATCACTGACAGTAAATCGCATTGCTTGAAAGTCCCAGTTTTTGCTTAAATTGCCTAAAATCGCATTAAATCGCAGTGCTTCAAAGTCCCAGTTTTTGCTTAAATCGCCTAAAATCGTCTAAAATCGCATTAAATCGCAGTGCTTAAAAGCCCCAGTTTTTCCTTAAATCGCCTAAAATCGCCCAAAATCGCATTATCTCACGGCGGTCTAAGGCGATTTACCGCCCCAGAGTAGGCCTTGTATTTCCGAAGGTGTCATTATAAAAACTCCGTGTGTGCTTTATAAATATTGACATATTCCGTAAACATTGAGGCATGGGGAGGTTGTCGCTTTATGCCAGGGAGCGAATTGTCTCCTTACTTTCGACAAATACTTCAGTTGCTGGAATAACTAAGAGTTTAAACGAAGAAGGCATAAAGGCGTCGCGATCTGCTGTAAATTGATTTATTTGTCGCTTTCGCAAAACTGAAATTCTTCACGATGCCCCACGTAGCAATACATGTGCATTTTGTTTCGGCTTAAATAAAGGAACTAATAAGCTTGCCTCGTCAATATATACAAGTGTTTACAAACAAAAAAAACTCATCCAAGTAAGGCTCGAAAACTCCTACCCAAATTTTGAACAAAAATCATCAGACAGCAATAAAATAGTGCTAAAATAGGTCTCTTTTTGTTTATTACAGTTTAAATAGATGTTTTAGAATAAGTAAGAATTTGGCGCGCGCATCAACTTAAATTAACTTTCTCTTTAATATAATAAAGGCTAAAGGTTATAACGCGTGTACCTAAAAGGTAAATAAAATCGCGGCCTTTTAGGCACACACGTTATAACCTGGAGCCTTTATTATAAAACTTTATTATAATTGACAATCTAGCCGTTATTATAAAACTTTATTATAATCGACGATCTGCTGTAGCCCGTATTATAATTGACGCTGACACCACGGCCTTTATAGGTTTTCTCTTAGCTGTTATATTATAGCCCGAGTTAGCATTTTATTATTGAAGACATTCTATACCGTGAATATTTTACTGCTTTTGGTCGGAAAACCTCTGAATCAGAATGCACTATTAAACCGCGGTTAGCTTCTTGCCGATGCGTGGGCTAAACCGCAAAAAAACCGCCCGATAACCGCACGTTAACCGCCCGATAACCGCATGTTAACCGCACGCTAACCGCAAAACGACCGCAACTGCAGTGTTAGGTTAATTCTGAGCGGTACTGTACACCCTAATTTTCCTAACCAGACGATGTGATATCCAGATATCAATGGTTCAGATGTTTTTAAGCTAGAATACAAAAGACAGTACACACTTGATATCAAATTTTTGAAATCAAATTGGCCTTGGTCGGCAGGTTTTTAAGAAAGACAGGAATTATTCAAGTCTTGTTTTTTCGTCCCAAAAGTTTGTATGCAAAAATACGGAAAAATACGCAGTTTATTGGGCAAATATATCAATCTCAGAGCTGACCGGATTAGTAAAAAATTGAGTATTTTTCAGCAACCCCATATCTCAGCTTGGATTGGTTACCAAGAGGCATGTAGTAAAATCACGTCACGTGTATTTGCACACAAAAAATTCTCGCTAAAGCAGAGAATGAGCAATGGTTTTAATTTCGAAACGTTCGACAAACGTTTTCAGTATATTTTTGTATTTTGTCACGATTAAATCAGCAATTACTGTAGTAAAGTACTCTCAGCATTTTATTGTTTGTATAGTTTGTAAACAATATAAAAATATTGGTATCATTTTCAAAGATTTTGTGACTAAAGATTTGAAGCACGTTGCATGAATCATGCATTTAAAATACACCCTAGAATGACTTAAACTATATCGACGTTTTTACTTCAGCATTTTGTATAAATTGGCATATTTAAAGTCCTTTCAATTACCCAGGGGACGTTTGCATTCATTGGAATGAAATAAGAAAGAGCACAGTCTATCAAAAACTGAATTGAAGTCATTATGTCATGTTGTTGCCTGTGTTTATGTTAATTTGTGCACGCTCACGTTGATTGACCGCTTCATTGTATTTTCGTCCAGTTACGGTGCAATAGGGATAGCTGAGTCTGAAATGAAACGTGCGCACCATGAATAATGTTTAATGAAGTTAAGGCAAAGGATTCTTGCGCACCGTCATATCTTGATAGACCATGGAAGTTAAATATATATAATTTCCAGCTATATTGTAATCATAATCTTAACATCAGCACAAATTTATACAAAACGCAGTGCACAGGTCAAGCATATATAGGTTCCAGGCATTCTAGGTTGTATTTTAAAATGAAATTCGGCCAACATTCTCCGATATCTTACAAAACATTGAAAACGATACTAAGTTTACAGGACTTTTATAAATAGAAAAAATGTATACAATAATATGTTAGCCGAACGTTTTGGAAATCATTGCTTTTTCTTACCTATCGCCAGTTTTTTGTGGGCAAGAGAAACACATTTTTTGCTGGCTGCCGTTTGGACAACAGATCGAATGTGAGAGTTGGTCTATTGTATCTGGGAAAAAACGTAAACGTATATGAACCGTTGATTGTTATAATCGTATGAACCATTGGTTTCTGGAAATCACATCGCCTCGATATGAAATTCGGATGCAGATATATTTGTTAAATTTTCGCCATTCTTATCCGGCAAGGCATAATTTCACAATTCAAACATTTTAGCACCAATTAAGAATGGAGGTCGATCGATGGCGTCATCTTTTGCTTCAATCGTTTGACTGGCGTCCGCAGTCTTTCCTTTTCAGGTCAAGGACTTATATTATTATCATTTCATGCCATCCCCATGTTTTTCATTCGCGAGCTAAGGAAATGCATGTTGTAAATACAAAGTCAAATCGAACTACTCCCATCATCGATATTATACTACATGCTGGAAGGAAAGTCAAACTCGCGGGATATCATTAAAGTGACTTGAAGAAGGTCGTGCTTCAGCTAAATCATTTATTTTTTGCTTGGGTGAAGCGTATTCGAACATGGGACATTAGTTGGCTTGCCAAGGAAGAAAAAATTCAAAATGGTGGACAAAAATTACAGTATTTTTGGCGATTTTATAAAACGTACCTTTTCCACAAGCGTATATAACTTTTAACATAACAAAACATAACGTAACGGTCGTTATTTATGGCGTGATGGAATCAAGGATAAATGCGAAACCAGATAAAATTAACAGTCTGAAATCACCCAGCTAAGATCTGGACTTTTAGGTCTTGCTCCTTGTCTTATTATAATAAAAACTTCGTTTCTATATTTGCTTAATATCTAATCATGACTTCAGTTATATGGCCCAAACAGTTTATGGCATAGTCAGTTTATGACTGTTATATTATACGGCAGGTATATCAAAGCTCACGTGCTGAATATTTAAAAAAATATCGGCCAGTTGTTTGCAAAAAGTAAACAGCAATGAATATAATAAATTATTATATACACAAGGTCTGGATATGAGGTATTCTGCAATCTGGTTGGTTCTCTACTAGCAGGATATTAGCTCATATCCTGCTAGTAGAGAAAAACAAAATGGCGGCCAAACTGAATTTACGATGTTTTGCAAACGAGAAAACGGCAAGTTGTCGCTTTTTATAGCCTTCACAGGATTAAAAACACAATGAAAAAACTCAAATTGTTCTCAGGTTAGCAAATAAATTTTTAGAATTTAAAATGGTTAGAAATATATATTTTTGAAAAAATAATCGGCCGAAAGAGCGAAAATAAAAAGATAAACAAGATAGAAAAATATTGAAAATATTCGAAAAACAAAGTCTGTGAATTCAGACCTTGTGTATATAATAAAACAGTTATTCCACTCACTCTCGTTGAATATGAGCGATAACCGATTCGGCGCTACGCGCCTTATCGGCTATCAGCTCATATTCGACTCGTAGAATAACTGTTAATTATTTAAATATTTCCAATACAGCTTGAATTTCTACTTCGAGTGAGAGTGCATACTAGTCTCTAATGATCTGATAGAAAGTTACAGCGACGCATTTCATCTTACCTACCTTCATGATCACAACGAATTAATGAGTTTTCATTTCCTTTGCAAGAAACCCCACTCAACCAAACAAGATTATCCTTGTAGCCGTCATTGCTCTCGAACCTCGCCTGGTTCACAATCTGAGGTTCGACAGGACTGCCAAGACTGAGCTCACGGCAGGCAACACTAGCCGCTTTCGCATCCCATCCATCATCACATATTGTCCCCCACGATCCATTAAAGTACACTAGGATTCGTCCTTCCAAGCTATTCCTCCCATTAACAAGCTTCATCCTGGGACTGCTTGAGTTTCTAGCCAACTTAACAGCGCCCGAACATTCTTTTGAACATAATCCATCTGGTGTTAGGAAAGAATCATGACATCCTGTTCTCGGCTCACCTAATGAAAACACCAATAGAAACGGTTCGTCATAACAAATGTACGTTTTGCCTGATTCACAATGGCGGGCTTGCAGCGCTGTATTTATTATTTACGATATGCCAGTATAACAGAGAAGTACCACACTCGCCATATAGTCATTTATAAAATAGCCTTTTAAAAACACGGGCGTTGATTGGTCGAAAGCTGAAAAAAAACGTGTTTCCATAACTCGATAGAAACACGGGGAATTTCACGCGGGTTGCGTGGAAGTTTGAAAGACAAAATACAAACAATATCCCGTAGCCTGCGAGCAGGCTCTCTGGGTGAAAGAGAGCCTGCAAGGATCCCTATGATGATTGCGTGCCGCCCTTCAATTAGATGTCACATGTCAATTAATAACAACCAATCACCGCAGACCGGAAATACACTGCAATATTGTAAACATAAACCGATAAACGTTGAACTCCATTTATAGTTTCGAATACAGAACGCCACTGGGCCATATTAAAAAACTAGGGTAGAAGCTCAACAACGTAAAAACGGCAATGATTAAAGTGTCTATAAACCCCAAATGGGTTTTTGATGATTTGGATAGAGCGTAAAAAGTTACAATAGAAGTTCTAGATTAGATTTTGATTTAACATTGAGTTATGTCATCACGTCTCTTAGCCAATCGGCGTTCAGAATTTACAAATGATATATTCTAAACATGTATTCTATTCTTGTGCAAATTCTAGAAATTATACATCAGAACATTTAACCATTATTATGCCTTTAATTCATCCATAGATCTCAGAAACTGTTGCAGTTGACGAATGTGACAACTGCAAGATGCTTAAAAAGGAAAATTTAAGAATCCGCAGTTGGTGGCATACGTCCAAGCGGAAATTCGATGCTGTCATAGTAGAGCTAAAAATTCTCAAGGGGACGACTCGTAAAGATATTATCAAAATCTTTAAAACCCTATTACATTTCTACATTTTACTTACATTCTTAGGCCCTGTTTATATGGAAGCCGGGCTAGCCCGCTTAGCGAGACAGCCCGGTAAGCGGGATGAATTTCTCTTGTATTTATATGAGAAAATTTCATCCCGCTTGCCGGGACAATTTTGTTAGATTGTATTGTTTTGACAGTTGTTAAAAATAGCTTGCGGCGGTATCTTTGAACTTTCATCCCGCCAACCCGGCTAGCCCACTTGTGAGTGTTATAATTGAGAAATTTCCATCCCGGTAAGCGAGATCTCGCCTATTTCAAGCGAGATCTCGGCAACCGGGCCAGTCCGCTTGTCCATTATAAACGCACGATAATTTTTACTATAAAAATAACTACACAACGAGATCTCGCTTGCCGGGCTGTCTCGCTTAGCGGGCCAGCCCGGCTTCCCTATAAACAGGCCCTTAGACTGAAATTGTATGGACAGGTTCACAAAAATGTAGCTGTATGCATTTATCCATGCGTTTTACTTGGTCCATGTAAAAAACTTCCACAATGCTTTAATTAACAGTGAAAATATAATATTTCAATCTTACATGCCAATTGCTTTTCCATATAGCTTCATTGTAAATGTGCTGTAATGTGCTTGTTCGGGTAGTTCGGTCAATAATTGTAGTTTTATATTGGAATTAGCATGGATATTATTGAATTAAAATCAATAAATTTTACTTATTGCAACAGGTGATAGCAGCAGGGAATATATTCATGGCGATGTTGGAAGCGATGTTGAAAGCGATGTTGAAAAAGTTGAGTGTGAGAGTGAAGAATTGTCTGATGATGTCGGTGAGATGGAAACCTCAGATACTGAAACCGATTAAAACACAAGTGTGCCGCCACAAAGGCAAGGAATAAATTTACTTTCTTAGTGATATTATATGCTGTTTAATCAATAGCTATTTTCATCGATGGACAGCTTTTCTGGGGAGTGCACGCCCTCCAAAATATTTTGCACCTCCCCCAAAAAGTTTTCCCACCCCACCTAGAGAAATTAGCACACAGACACCCCCCAAAAAAATTAAATGACAGTAGTGTGATTGAAATATAGATTTTAAACTAAGTAAAACATAGATTTTGAACAAAATATTACCAAAAACCAAGGATTTTGAACTAAATAAGACCAAAAATCTCAAAATCTCATAGGGTCTTCAACCCCTTACCCCCATTACCAGCTTTCGCCCCATTATCCTCACAGCTCGTTTGGCGGTGCTATGCACCCCATTTCTCATCTCTCCCTAAATTTTCTGCATCCATCACTGTTCTCATGTACATCATAATTATAAGAACACAATAAAATATTTATTACGATATTTTAAAATATTGCTCTATATGTATTTCCTTTGATATTTCAGGGATTACAATAAGGAACACAATCAAAAAACTGAACCAAAGTTCATTGTATTCTTCTCTCAGCTCCTGGCCCTTTTTCAAATTTGTCATTTGTGCAAATGTGAAAAATAGGTACGCAGTGTGTACATGTTGCATGCCATCTGAAACTTATCATACGCTATAGCGCTTACATAAACCTTTGGTACAACTGGCGTGAAACTTAAAATATTGATCATTCAATAAGTTTAAAATATCAATATATTTATTGAAAAATAGCTATTATGTCAAAATAAGAAAACTTAAGATCTCACGTGAATTAGCCTACGGTATAGACCCCAGCAGAAACACGTGAATAGGCAATGTTTTTATAAGCGACCGTTAATAGTTAGTTGCAAGCGACGGTAATAATATAACAATAACAAGGACAAGGTGAGTCAAGGTTTTATCAAATTTATAACTAAATAACGTTATTTCCTTTAGATTTAGCTTTTAAATCTCACACTTTATCAAGTAATTAATTGTAAAAATGTTTTTGTTTAATGTAGTTGACTACTTCGTCTTTGTCACATTGTGTCGTGTATTGACACACAGTCAAAATTTTCGTGAACTAAAGTGGACTTGCCAGCTTGCAAAAATCGGGGAGAAACTTTGGCAACAAACAAAGCTTTCAAGGACAACCGACAGCAAATATACAGCGACAGACCATCATTTGAATGATCCTGAAGAGCAAGAGTTGTTAAAAGTCGAAGAAAGATCAGAAATCGTTTACTTTGTGTACTTTGTTTACGAAAAAGTACGAAAATACAAAATATTTGAAATAAAAATATAGCCCCATAGCGTGGACAGCGTGTAAACACGAAAACGAGGCTCATTAAATATACAAAACTGAATATTAAATCACATCGCTCAAAATGCCACCTAAAACTGCTGATTTGAAGACTCTTATTGGAAAAAGGGACAAAGCTATTCAAACTATAAAGAAATTATTTGAGGAATTTGAAGAAGTTTTTAGTGTAGAACCTCAATTAGAAAGATTGGAAGGTACATTTAAAATAATTGAAGCGAAATATAGAAATATTAAGAACAACAAGAATTAATAGCCGACAAAATTGTAGAAAATGGTGGGAGTGAAGAGAATCAATTGTTATCGGCTAATCAGAAAGTTGGTGAAAGTTTGAAAGAGAACTATTTAAAAGTTGCTAAAGCATATGCTGCTTATCAAAAGAAGCTAAGCCGACCTTCACCCCCTAGAGTTAACTCTGATTCATTAGAGGCAATGACATCTGCAATAACAAAAATGCCTGAAGCTATGCAAGGTTCAAAACCAAGTGCAAGTGGTCTTGAGAAGTTACCAGTACCAACCTGGGATGGTAGTCGTAGATCGTATTCAACATGGAAGAAAGAATTCAATCATTGGATGAATAAATGCTCTTAAGACAAGGATGAACAACTCCAACGCTTCAGAAAAGCAATGCCAAAAAACTTTTGGTAGACAGACCAAGTTAATACTTGCAAGTCTATTAATCGTGCATGGGAAATCCTTGACATTGAGTTCGCTGATAAACGAAAGATGATGGACGAGCTATTGGGACGAACTAACAACCAGAAATCAGTGAGAGGGGATTCTAAATCACTCACACGATATGCAACGCAAACAGCAGGTTATGTCAACGACATGGAAGATAACGATTGCTCCGTCACTTCATCGTCTGAAGCCCCATTCTTTATGTCTCAACTTCTATCAAAACTTGATCCAAGAGACAATGCAGAATTTGGTAGGGTGATGAAAAGAAATAAAAAGCAAGAAAATGTTTCAAAACTTGCTCAGTGGCTACATGATGAAGCAAGTCTTAGATCAAGAGGAAAGTTTGATCCCGAAAGCAGCAATGAGGAACAAAGCCACCAACGGGGAATTTACAACAGAAGAACTGACAACAATTCAGGGGACATTGATGTGTCTAAGGATGGCCCATGTCCATTTGGTTGCGAAGCGAAACACTGGCTAGCTGCATGTCCTCACTATCAATCCTCAACCGTTGATCAAAGATGGGAGATTGTCAAGCAAAATCAGAGATGCAGGAAATGCCTTCGACCTCATCATACTAGAGATTGTAAAAAAAATGATAGCACCACCTGCGACAAATGCAAGAAGAACCATCATCGATCCCTCCACAATGACAGGAAAGGTCCGAAGATTCCAAACCTAGATCCCAATGCGGCCCCATTCCAGGATCCAAACCATAACGCCGTCAATAACAATGCTGACACAAATACCGTTGAACAGCAGTGTGACATCAAAACAGTAGTGGGACTGCTTCCAATTCAAAAGGTCAAAGTCGAGAATTCAGAAGGCGAGTTCATCGAAATACTTGCCAAGTTAGACTCTGGTTCCAATACTAGCATCCTCTCCAAAATAGCAGCAAAGAAATTAGGATTAAGTGGACCACAAACGCACTTAACCATGAATAATGACGATGACCATGATAATGACGTGATAATGACGTGATAACGTGATAATGACGTGATAACGTGATAATGACGTGATAATCGTGATAATCACTATCGTGATAATCACTATCGTTATTAACGTGATAATCACTTAACCATGATAATGACGTGATAGCGTGCGCGTGCGCACGCACGCAAAAGCGCTCTGCAAAATTGTTGTATTTTTACCATCCTAAACTGAAGATTCAATTACAATTTATTGGAAAAGTGGTAGATAAAGATACAGTCTTTACTTTCCTGGGGTTTGCATACAGTTTTCATAAATCTACCTGACGAATAAGTATCAAAGAATTGTGGATTTAGTTATTAGATCTCATTGGTTATTAACAGAAATTCCGTTGAGACATTACGCACACGCGAGCGTGATACGTCAAACTGTTTGCTGACGTTATTTGTTTATTTAACGAATTTTCTGTTGACGAGATTCGCGCAATTCGTGGATTTGTTATCATATTCGCGCGGAATTATTTAATTACGATCAATTTGTGGAATGGCTGTCTCCAATCGAAAATCTCGTAGAGGAAAATCACTATCAAAAGCTACCAAGAGCTTGCAATTCATCGGGAAGTTGTTTGATGATGCAGTGATGAGAAAACTGTTAACATTCCTCATAGTTGTCTCGTTATCGCGCAAGTTAACGTTTTTTCCTGATCCTGAGGAGAATTCGCGCAACCCTAAAAACGTTTATGTAAGTGCTGAGATAACTGTTCTTCCTGAAAAATTATGCTTCGTGTGGACGGCAACCCGTGATGTCGTGTTAAGGAAGTTTAATCTTCCCAAGTTTCATCGCTATGGCCTGGATTTTCAAATAAACCGTAACAATGCAAGCACTTTAATTTGTATTCTTCTTTGCGGTGACGTTGAGACTAATCCAGGTCCTTCAATACGCGTAAAATGCGTTACTTTAAATGCTCGAAGTTTAAAAAGTTTACATAACACTAACAGAGGGGACAAAGTCAGCAATATCAACTGCTTTCAAGATCTTATTTACACACACGACCTTGATATTATCTGCGTCAATGAAACTTGGCTCAACAAGAATATTTCAAACACTGAACTACTTAATGAAGACTACACCATTTACCGTAAGGACCGTGATTCTCGACGCGCAGGTGGTGTTCTAATTGCAGTGAAAAACAGTTCGTTTACGAGTGTGAAACAGTATATACCTGATAGAATCAATGCAACAAATGAACTAGAACAACTGGAGATCGTGGCAGCGGAGTTAATAACATCAAAAAATCAAAAGATACTCTTTTGTTCCAGCTATCGCCCCCCGGACTCCGGTTCAAACTGGTTAGATATGTTTAACACCTATCTCGGCGAAGCTGGCGATCAATTTGATAAACTGGTTATTTCTGGTGACTTCAACCTGCCAAACATCTCCTGGAACAACAACTTCAGGACAACTAATGCCAATGGACAACCTTTCACCGAAGTCTTACACGATCACTTTCTAACTCAAGTCAACCACTTTCCTACTCGCGGTAATAATATACTTGATCTCGTAATCACCAGCGTCCCGGAACATATCACCATAACCAATGTCGAGTCACCAGAAAACGCGATTTTCTTTACAGATCATTGTCTCATATTCTACGAGTTTGACTCATTCATCAAAGTTCGAACAAAGAGTCACAGATACACTTATGATTACGGAAAAGGAGATTTCGATGGCTTGCGTTCCGCGTTATCGGCTAAGAACTTATGTTTGAATTTAGATCATGCAAACATAAACGACGACTGGAAAAGTTGGAAAGATAATTTTCTCGACACAGTCTCAAAGCACATACCACGTAAGAAAATCAAAGGACGAAATCCCTTACCATGGATTAATGGAACAATCTTGAACTTAATTAAGAAAAAGAACACTGTTCGAAGAAAAATGAAATTATCTCCAAGCAGTCATCTGGTACAAAAATTCAAAAAATTACGTGCAACAGTGAAACATATGCTCGTAGAAAG
>CACRXK020015928.1:0-11786 GCA_902702795.2 Paramuricea clavata | reverse complement strand
TATCCGGCCAGATACAGTATCAGTCCATTGCATCCTATGTCTTGAAATGCCAAACAAATTAACTTGTTAAATGACTGTATATTGATATTCAATATACTTAGCTACTATATGCACCCTTTTATTGTTAACCCTTTGAGCAGCAATGTGCCCAAGTGCACCCTACTTTGTTATGTTGCACTTAACTAACACCAGACATTTTACTTTGTGAAATGCCAGACAATTTTACTCCTCAAGAGCAGTGTCCTGCTCACTAATGGTTATCCAAACTATCTGCCAATGTGCCTTGATAACCCATTAGGCCGAAATACACCCAAATGGACCCGCCTTTGTTATTTTACTCTGTCAAACGCCGGACAATTTTAGTCATCAAGAAGAGAGTCCTGCGTGCTAGTGGGTTAAATGACTTAATTACATATGTTATATATAAACTTAAGCTGTTAGATTGTCCCATTGTATATTAATTTTTTACTTATCTTGACACAGGCTTGTATGTTGGATTGATACGACTACCTGGAAATATGGTTAAACTTGGCTATGTGATTCAAAGGTTGTGGTTCACCGAGCGATAAAGAAAATGATACAAAGATGGAATGATTGGATGCAAGTTATCAGTTACAGTGTTTCATATGACAGGTATTCTGATTGTGGAAGATGTGGGCTTGCAATATTTTGACAATTGCATGGCTGTAAAGTACGAGACAATTAATATAGTACTCCATTACTCTAATTGCCAGAAGACTGCATCAGAATGAGAAGTTGTCTGTTACAGTTCGGTTTAGTAAAAGTATAGTAAAAGTACATAGTCAACTATGTAAAATGTAATTTAGTCAGTGTCAAATAAATATTTTGTCATGGATAAACTCTGTGCAAATGAGCATGTCTCTAATGTCATTTTACTTTTAATAAGAATATGTAGATGTGTTTTCTAATACACCTTAGGTTTGCTGTGTTATATAGCATCTTTTGTAGGTGTGTTATGTAACACACCTTAGTGTGTTATGAAACACACCTTACAACGTGCTGTAAACATTACAGACCTCAATGGTGTGTTATACAGCACAGCTTTAGGTGTGTTTTAAAACACGCCATGGTGTGTATGAAAACACGCCATGGTGTGTATGAAAACACGCCATGGTGTGTACGAAAACACGCCATGGTGTGTTCAAAAACACACCTTTATACAAAACACACCTTAAGGTGTGTTAAAATCTGGACAAGCCGAAAACACACCTTAAGGTGGGTTTTAGAACACACCTTAAGGTGTGTTAAACACACCTTAAGCTGTGTTACAAAACACGCCAAAAGCTGTGTTAAACACACCTTAAGGTGTGTTTTAAAACCCACCTTAAGGTGTGTTAAAATTTGGACAAAAAGGTGTGTTAAATTAACACACCTTTTTTTAGAGTGTACGGCTATATGGTACGTACTGCCGGTCTTTGACTACTGTGACGTTGTTTGGGACACTCTCAACAACACAGCACTAACACAAACTAGTCAAACTAGAAAAAACTACAAACAAGAGCAGAAAAAATCATAGACATGTATCAGTCATACGAACTAAACATCGCTAATTTCCCGCAGAAAAATGCATACTGCCATTTTAGTTTTTAAATGTTTAAACAATCAGAGTTCCACCTTTCTTACGAAAATATCATCCGACTTATCAAATCCTTGCAGAATAACGAAAAACTGCGCGCATAAATGTGATATACTTAAAGTGAAACTGCATGGTATTTAGGAGTAAGGGCTTTTATGCTAGAGACCCACAATTTTTTGACCGTTTGCTTTTCGTATATTCGGGAAGAAAATGTTTTCATAAACTTTAGGAAGAGAGTCATAGAGCACTTTAGAAATCCATAATATGATCTTTCTAGCATAGATTCTATAATTAATTATTGTAAACTGTACGATTATTTATTATATTATATTTTGTAAAATCTTCATATAATCTCAAAAAAACAAAATTTAAATTTATTTAGTAATTAGTTAGTATTCAGGGCTAGCTCACGTTGATACCATGTAGTTCTTCTGAACTGACGTGACTACCCTGGATGAAATAAAGTTTATTTGATTTGATTTGATTTGAAGGAAAAATCGATATGTTAACTGAGTAATGTCCATACACTCGACAGCAGGGCTGGATGCGACTAGTTGAAAAGAAAATTAGGGTATCGCCTATCGGAATAATTCTTTATATCTTTGAGATTCCTCGCGATAATTAAAGAGTTATGACAATTGTTGTACTTATAACACCTGCTTATATCAGATATTAATTTATAGCACAATAGCTCCCGAAAGACGGAAGGCACAAAATTTCTATTAGCCATGTCAATTCTATCATCATGGTTAAAGGCGGCGTAAAGCGATGTTATGGCGGCTTTATTCACATTTAATCAGTTTGATTAAATTTAGTAAATGTACCTAAACTCTCCTTTCAGCATGCAGATTAAAGATTTTTCTGGAGGCTTTAAATGACCAAATTATAGTATAATTATAGATGATTAAAGACGACCTATTAAAGAATGAGAAAAGTTTGTTTAAAGGGAATTAAAGGTTTCTAACTTGTCTTTAACTGCGAAGAGAAATGAGTTGTACAGGTACGTACCTTGAAGCTACACTGTACAAAGCTTTTCTGCTCTCTGGTATTTTACATCTTTAATCACATTTAATGTGGTGTTGAAATTGTAAAAAGGTGCACGTCTTTACTCAACTTTAAGCAAAGGTGTTTTGAATCTTTATTTTACCTTTAATCACATTTAATATGTGTTGAAATTGTAAAAAGGTACCTGTACATGCCTTTACTCAACTTTATGAAAAGGTGTTGTGTATCTTTATTTAACCTTTAATCACATTTAATGTAGTGTTGAACTGTGAAAAGGTACATGTCTTTACTCAACGTTAAGCAAAGGTGTTTTGTATGTTTATTTAACCTTAAAACACATTTAATGTCGTACGAAAAGAACAGAAAAGAAACGTGTATTGTCTATTTGACGTTTCCATTTAAATACCTATAGTATTGTTTAACCATTAAAGGGGCAATGTCGCCGATTTTTGACCTAAAATACTGTTTATTCAAAAACTGAACTACAAAGTTAAAAATAAACATTGTAAATGGATTAAGTTATGATATATAAGTCGTATTAAACAACTTTGAACTTCCACGAAACATGTAATATGATATTTTCATAAAAATTGACTAAAACTTGAAAAAGTGTCTGCCAACAATTAATCAAGATGCCATTTACAATCCATCTCAATCCTGGCGTAATCTTGCCCATCCAGACTTCTGTACATGTTTTTTTGTGTCTGTTATTGCTTTATTTCGTGCTTCCACTCATTCTTTTTCAGTTTTGGGCAAAATTTGCAAGGGTTGGAATTGCCCAAAAATCGGTGACATTGCCCCTTTAATGGTTAAACATTAATGGTTAAACAAACTATTCAAAATCGCAAATGTCAAATAATAATAGTTACAGTTAAGCCATGTTTTAGATATTTTCGTTAATAAATTGTACGTGCAGGTAAGATGATCAATGAAACAAAAGTAATGCCATTCATATATCTCTCTGGCGTTTCCCAGATTTGAACGTAATAGCAAACAAGCTGCTCCAGTGGCGAGTTTAATAGAAAAGCAGGAAGTAGGGGGTCTCCAAAAACAAAAAAAATTTCAGCACACATCATTTTTTCTTCAATTTTATATTTACCATATCAATAACATAAAATCTGCCATGCAGAATAAATGCATATCGTATAAACAGTGTAAATTACGCAAACTCATAAATTTGATTATCAAATTATCACGTGCAGAATGAAAACCCACGAATAAAAACCTTTCAGTCTAAAATTTCTATTTATAATTTTGTATGAACCTGTCTAAGAAGCCATGCAGGTTCACAACAAATATATAAAGCACTATTAATACATTAGAACATGGAAAACTTTGGGTGATATATCGTGGGTCTTTACTATACTGAAAAACTAAAGCAATCAGAGTCATGATCATTTAAAATGTCATTAACAGAGTCATTCAGCGAAGAGCCACTAGGGATAATGACTGGGCACTCTCATCATCAACATTATCATCCTCGTTCTTAGCTGCCCACTCCAGGAAGTCGTTTGGCTTAGGTCGAATGGAGGGCTGTCCATCCTCGCGAGGAACAATTCTGCTCCGTACCAGTTTTGATAAAGATAAGGTGTGGAGCCTTTCTAACTTTTTCTTTGCCCTTCGTATAGAGATGGACTCTCCCGGCGTAGCCTACTAACGTTGTAACGCATATAAGCCCAAGGCTTATCATTGGAGGTTTATAGTATGACAATAACATGCTGAAGGCACTAGCTATAGGGCAACTGGTAAAAGAAATTATTTTTTAAATCTGTAGGTTAATGCGCCAGTCAAAGTACATCCCCGCCTACCCCAAGCCATGGACTACCAGGGAATTGCCAAGGTATTTTATGCAGTTAAATGCAATTTAAGTTAACAACAGTTAAAGAGCACAGTTAGTATGTTTGTTAGTATGGTCAGTGATTTCTGGCATACCAGCATGCGCATGGCGATAGTAGGTCAGCGGCTGTTAGTGTTTGAAAGCGGAAGCCCCTGGATGACCCAGGCACCCATTATCCACAAGCGATACAGTTGTTAACTAGTCTTAACGAAATTAAACGTCACTTGTGCAGGGTGAACACAGTTTTTATTTGCTCCATTTGTTTTACTGTGTCACTTGATCTGGATTGAGAGGGTCTGAATTACTGTTTCAACATGTTGCCACAATTTTAAATTAACCATACTGATTATGTAACTTTGTAAGAAAAAAGCTAAAAAGATTTTTTATTTATATACATACATTGAATTGTAATCATCTGGCGTTTGACAGAGTAAAATAATAAAGTAGGGCACATCAGGGCGCAATGGGGCACAAAACAAAAAACTTCAGTGTGCTTCAGAGTTCTTCCCAATAGCTTCAGTGTGTTTCGAGAGTTCTCACCATTGGGGGATTTCCCTTTCAAAAGTCCACAAAATGAACATTCCACAGGTATATCGGGGTATTTTATGGATATTATGGGTGATTTTGCAAGTATGCTTCAGTGACCTATATAGCTCAGTGTGCAAGCAGTTTCAAAATGGCGGTTGCTTTGATTGTTTTTGAGTGGGCATATAATATTTTTTGTACTGTGTTTGTACTGTTGTTCTGTGTTTTTCATGTTGTGTTGTGCTCTACACTTCCTCTTCGATCATGAATTAACGTATTTTTGTTGGTGCAACAACAACGAAAGAACGAACCAGGTTGAATTTATAGGACTATTGAGTATTGGGTCACCAAGACCGTTGAAAGCTTTATTAAAATTGGTAAGATTTTAACATGCTTTTCTGTTTCTTGACTTACATCTAGACTTACAATATTTTTACGCCTATATAGGCTACATGCAGAAAGTTCAATGGGACTTCTACAGGCACAGTATTAGCAAATGGTAAAGTCTAATTAGAACATAACTTTTCTAATTTTATACACATGTCCTGTTAATTAAACAGTAAAACAAGGTCACCAGTAAAATATTGTTTTATTATATAATTTACCTACACTTTCTAACAACAAGAATATGACATATATTATGGACATTTTATTTTTGAGAACAGCTGTTGTGAATTTCTATGCCTCCCTTAGAACGTGTTCACAACAAATCACAAATGGTTGAATTTTAAGTAAATATCAATAATATATTTTGTCACATCTCTGGTTTTCTCACACTCTCACAATCCCTCCACAATACATGCACAACGCCCTCTCTACATCCGGTTTGGAACTTCCGCTATACTCAGTTCCCGACACACTCCCCCATGTATATTCTCAATTGACATATACATGCAACTTCTTGGACTGAGTGAACTTAATTAGGCGAGTCCTTTGTGCTCAACAAACAATGTCTACATTAATGTTCTTAGAATTTGGTTAAATATGAATGTTAATTACACGTAAACGTTTATTTTCCATGTCAATGTTCCTCGTTTTCTTGTCTTACGATTTCTTGAATTCGTTGTGAAGCTACGGCTGCGGCTTGTCTTCGTGGTCGAGGGTTGTACTCCGGAGCTTCTGGGTTTAGCTGACTTGGTTCTTCCGCATCACAACTTAACTCCAGCGGAAACAAATGTTGGATTGCCCGCTCTAAATGACCATTTCCAGTTTTCAACCGCACAGCTCTCACAACGCTGTCTCTCCCCGTGATTAATTGCTTTACCATCGCTAGTTTCCACACGTTTCTGGGTTTCTGATCTTCTTTGATAATCACAATATCTCCAACGTTAGGATAGGATGTATCTTTCTTCTCCGTCAGGCGATGTTGTTCCCGAAGGCTACGAATGTATTCTCGAGTCCATCTGTTCCACATAGCTTGCTTGCATTTACGTAAGTACTTCGCTCGTTTCCTGAGGTCCTTCTCTGGAATGCGGTGACTATCTAATTCCGGTATATAGGTTGAGTTGATGTGCAGGATGGAATTAGGGGTCATAACAGGTAACTCGACATCGTCTTCTACATAACTTAGTGGCCGATTATTGATGGTGTTTTCGATGTCTAGGACCACTTCTTCAAGCTCCATCCAATTCAAATTACCATTGCCGACTGACTTACGAAAAGCACTTTTGAACACCCCAATCAGACGCTCGAATTGCCCTCCCAACCAAGGGGCACGGCTTAGGTTAAATCGCCACTCGATGGAGAGGTTGGCTAGTAGATCATTAAGCTTTTCGTCTTCTCTTACTTCTTTCACCCACTTGGCAGCAGCTTGGAATGTAGCCGCGTTATCTGAGTAAATCAGTTCGGGTCTTCCTCTGCGTGCGATAAATCTCTTTAGACTGATAATGAATTCTGGAGCAGTTAATGACTTCACTAGGTGTAAATGTACAGCTCTTGTAAGACTGCATGCATATAGGGCGAGGTAAGCCTTTGCTTCCTTCTTGGACTTCAGTGAATACCGTATTGGCCCTGCGAAGTCAACACCGAGTACTTGAAATGGTGTAGTTCCTTGGGTTCTCGTGGTTGGCAGGCTTCCAGGTGGTGGGTCTTGGTAGGCTTTCGCATGAAACCGCTTACATCCATGACATGCTCTCATAATCTTCTTTATCAACCGGCGAAGTCGTGGTACCCAGTACCGTTCTCGTACCTTTGTCATCGTGATCCCGATCCCTCCATGGATTGTAGCCATGTGAGCTTGAAATACCACTTTAGCTGTGAATGGATGTGAATCAGGCAGGTATATGGGATATTCACCTATGATTCTTCCCCGACATTCCAGTACTTGGTCCTCATTGGGCTGAAGGTTGAGCTGTATTTGGTCAGTTCGGAAATGAAGGTCTCCTTCCGCTTCTCTTTGGACCCGTAGTATCCACCACAGTTGTTGTTGTTTGATCTCGCTCGTCTTGATTGGACCAACTTCCCTTTCACGGCCGTCTTTCTTGCAATTTGAGATGAACCGATTAATCCACGCCCCGATTCTTAGTACTTTAGATAACTGGTATTTGTCAAGCAGTTCGTCAAAGATGTCCGGCTCAATAGTTGCAACAGCAAGGATCTCTTTGATTACTTTGGCTTCGGCTTTAGTTTCTGCAGTTGCTTCTAGTCGCTTGTCTGGTGGCCACTCAGATGGGTTGCTCAACCACGTTGGACCTTTCCTCCACAGCTCGTTGTTCACGACATTCCCTCCCCGACTTCCTATGTCTGCTGGATTATCTGTGGTTGGAACATGATGCCAAGTTATCTGGTTGTGTTGCTGGATCTTGTTGACACGGTTGGCCACGAACTGGTGATACTCGCCTTGGTCATTGATCCAATAAAGGGCGACCGTGGAGTCGAGCCAACAACGAAGGGTCACGCGCTGGATACTGAATGCTGCTTGGGCATTGGTCACGAGGTTTGCTGCCATATGCCCGGATATTAATTCTAGTCGAGGAATTGTTAAGTTACGCTTCGCAATTCTTGACTTGGCACAAACCAGTTCTTGGGTGATTTCTTCTCCTTGATTGACAACCGCGTAAACTACTGCGCATACTCCACGGGAGGTTGCGTCCCCAAAGCCATGTAGAGTAACTTCTGATACCGATTGTCGATGTGGTGCAAGTGATCGAGGGACCGTAAATGTTTCAAGGGAATCATTCCATTCTTTCCATCGTTTAATTAACGGTAATGGCAGGCTGGCATCCCATGGTAGTTTTGCGTCACAAACATCACGATAAATTAGTTTACCTACTAACGTAGTAGGAGACACAAGTCCTAACGGATCATATATCTTGGCTAGTTTTGAAAGGATTCCTCTTTTGGTTGTTGTTCCGAATTGTTTTGTCAGGGTGACACTTAACGTATCTTGTTGTCTGTTCCATGGAAGACCGAGCAGTTTCCCTTCTGGTTGATCAACTCCTCCGAGCTTGCTTTTGGCATAGGTAATCTCTTCGGGTTCTGTTTGTACTTCGTTAGTCGGTTCGAGTTCTGGCGCGTTAGAATGCCATTTATGGATGCTAAACGTTGCATCTTCGAACACTTCAACAACAGCTGCTTTCTTTTGCTCGGTTTCTTCAACAGTTGTTCCACCGCTCATTAGATCGTCGACATATATTGCTTCACGCAGTTCCTTAACGATCTCTGGGTATCGCTCTTCCCAATTGTCAAGGTGTTGGTTTATCACTCCCCCGAGGAGAAATGGCGAGCATGTGCGACCGAATAACGCTCGGGTGAAACGGTACACTTCAATTCCACTAGTGTTTGGATGCTTCCAGTGGAATCGT
The DNA here is from genome assembly GCA_902702795.2 of Paramuricea clavata. NCBI lineage: Eukaryota > Metazoa > Cnidaria > Anthozoa > Malacalcyonacea > Plexauridae > Paramuricea > Paramuricea clavata. The sequence continues at coordinate 3,019 of CACRXK020015928.1, read as the reverse complement.
AACGAGTCCCGTTCTTCCTCCATAATTCGGATTTGCAGGAAGGCTTTCTTCAAGTCGGCGGTAACGAGGATTGGGTAGGTGCGTGATTTTACTAAAACGTCCCATAGGTGGTTTTGTAGCGGGGGCCCTGGATGAAGGCAGTCGTTTAAAGAGGGATGGCTGTTGCTTTCTCTCGCTGACGCGTCATACACTATGCGTAACTTGGTACTTTCTACATCGTTCCTGGTCACGCCTTTATGTGGAATGTAGAACTCTTTCCCCGTAGCCTTTTCTGGCGCTGCTTCGATAATCCCGAGTTGTAGCTGTTCTCGTATAATCTCGTCGTACCTTTCATACTGATCTGTCTGCTCCAATTTCCTTATTAGGTGATCTAGGCGTCGCTTGCTCCCAGTTTCATTGGTGGGTAGAGGGGGGTGGTTCCCTTTCCAAGGTAATTTGGCTTCATACCATCCTGCGTCATTTCTGCGTAGTTGCTCCTTAATTAAATTCCTGGTAGACTGTCTGCTGGTCGTTCTCATTACTGTCGGCAAGACCTAGAACATCCAACGCACATAGCTGTTCATAGTCCGTGTTGGCGGATTTGGTTAATAGAATTGGGCTGTCTACCTCCTCTCTTCCAGGAGACATGATTGTCCATCCAAGGAGTGTTTTCTCTGCAATTGGTTGGCCTGGTAACCCGACTCTTTGGGCTGTTGTGGTTTTAATCATTGCATAATCACTTGCGCCGAGCACTACATGGATTGGAATTTCTGGCCGATTGTCAGGATCATCAAGCTTTGCACCCCTAAGATGGCTATACTTATCTAATAACTTTGCATACCGTGGGTTTTTGACCGACATCAGCTCTGGCTTGTCTACTTTCGATAGTTCAACGTTCATGTCGAATTTGTGGTCCAGCGCGACTTGAGGTTTGCCGAATATATCTCGATTCGAGTTGTCGATGACGTCAGCATCATTTCTATTCTCTTTGTCTTCACTTCTTTGGGTCTTTTCTTTAGAGCATTGATCAGGTTGGTCGAGGCATAGGAACTACCAGCTCCAGTGTCGAGAAGCGCATGGGTTTTAATTCCTTCAACTTCGACAAGTACGATAGGATATATCACCTCCTGGTCTTCTTGTTTTCTGGCAGTCATCGCTGCTTCTGGCTTAGACTTAGGCGCATTACAAATTGACGTATGATGTCTTTTGTTACAATGCCTGCAGGTTGATGTACTTCTACACTCTGATGCTCTATGGGAAGGCCCTGTGCAGTTGAAACACAGTTTCTTCTTTGCCAACAGTCTCTTTCTTTCGTCTAATGTCAAGATTGAATCACATTCGGTTGATCGGTGGCTCTCTGAGTTGCAATATACACAAACTCGTTTTTGCTGGGATTTCCCTTGCTGTGTCTGGAGATGGTACTGGTTTCGCCGCTCTCTCTTGTTTGAATCATCTTGCTTGGCTTCAACTGGATTACGTCGTGTCCACAGTCTGAGGGCCTCAGTAAGTTGAACGTAATTCCACTCTTCCCACTTGGAGTCATTGCGAACCAAGTCTCCCCGAATGTTTGGTAACTTCTCAAGGGTCATAGAAACCGTTCCATTTACAGCATCCAGCTTTTTAAGGGTTTCCAGTGACTGAACAGAATATGCTAACTTTTCGTAAAATTCGAGAATTCTTTTTGGGTTTGATGACGGGGTATAAGGAAGATCGAGTATTTCCTTCACATATGCTTTGACGACCTCACTATCTTTGCCAAATCTGTCTTTCAAAATGGCTAAGGCCCTATTATACCCTTCGGCAGTATATGGCAAAGCTTCAATTGCTTTCTTCGCTTTCTCGCATACTAATTATCTAAGATAAGAAAATTTAGTAACAGGAAGCGTACTTGATTTATCGATTGTTTCAGAATATTGTCCCCCAAATCGAGGCCAATCAGCATATGTTCCATCAAATTTTGTGATTGTAAGCTTGGGTAACCTGGCTTGGATGTTTCCACTTGCGCTTGAAGATATCTCACTCGATGGTGCTTCCACTTTCTTGTGTTCTGCTTTCAGTTTAATTTTTGCTTCTTCAAGTTTAAGCTCGAAATTCATACGCTCTTGTCGACGTTGATCTTCACGTTTGACTTGTGTATCGTTTAACCACTGTTCGAGAAGCCCTATTGTTTGGTCTGCTGCTTCTATATGCTTTTCTATTTCGTTGCTCCATTGATCGATCTCGCTCACTTCTTCCTTTGATGTAATTTTCTCGGCTTCGACAGTTCTATGCCATTTGCTCACTTCTGTTAGCGATTCTTTTAAAGTTTCGATATGTCTTCGAATAACATGTTCCTTACCTCCTTTTAAAACGTTATCCGACTTATCTCTTGCTCTCCCAAGTTGAATTAGTTTTGGTTTTAGTGTAATTTCCGCGGTTTCTCCCGTATTTTCGCCTGTCGCCATGTCGCTTTTATACAAATACTTTGTTCACGACTTTTACACACGCTAAAACATCACAAAATCACAAATATCCCGTTCGTTGAGGTGCCACGTGTTGTGAATTTCTATGCCTCCCTTAAAACGTGTTCACAACAAATCACAAATGGTTGAATTTTAAGTAAATATCAATAATATATTTTGTCACATCTCTGGTTTTCTCACACTCTCACAATCCCTTCACAATACATGCACAACGCCCTCTCTACATCCGGTTTGGAACTTCTGCTATACTCAGTTCCCGAAATTGGCTCGGTAAAAGCGCAAACAAATGTAGCCAAATAACATCGCTCTAAAGTTCCTATCGAATTGCGCAACTGCAGCTGACTGTAGCGCATTGCAGCACTGTGATTGGTTTGCTTCATCTGACTGTAGCAAAAATGCTAAATTTAGTAACTCGTCCCCCCGCTGACTGTAGCATTTTGACGTAAGACCCCCAGTTGACTGTAGCATTTTGACGTCATAAATCGCTATATTTAGACCACTTTTCTGAACGCTTTTTGAACGATGTTTAAAAAATTTAGGTGATTTCCCCTAAAAGCGGGCGTTGTTTCGGGTAAAAT
>CACRXK020015925.1:0-11789 GCA_902702795.2 Paramuricea clavata | reverse complement strand
TAGCTAAATATAATTTTTGTAAAATGTTTGGGGGGGGGGGGTGATTGCCCCCCCCCCCTCGCCCTCCTAGTTTCCGCACTTATAACCACCATTTAGCTATACTGTTACAACCAGGAACACAAATTTCTCGAGTCCCTAAAGAATTATAGAGGCCAATGCAATCACCAGGCAATTATTAATACTCAAAGTCTCGCTTAAACATTTGATGCGCGCCAACCACCAAAACTGAAAACTTGTGCGCCAACCTCGACGTGATTGTGCGCCAGCAATTCAAAACTCACGCCGAAGATCTTCCGCAAAACGTGCATGGAATGCACCCTGGAAATAATGTAATTTAAATGTAATTTATGGAAATTTTTGCTGTCATCTATGGAAATTGAAAATTTTAATGTGGAAGCACTGGTCTTTGTTCTTCAGCAAGTGATGCAAGTTTAGCGAAGTTTCAGCAATATTTTGAAAGCGAAAACCCGTTCAAAAGACTTTAGTTTTGTCATAGAATGGAGACGAGTAACGGCCACATTTCTGAGAGTAATGGTGTAAAAATCGAAGCGAAAGAAACGAACATTTATCAGAGAAAATTAGCATCTTATATTATTGCTCTGAGGCCATGGTCTTTCTCGGCCAGCATGACGCCTGTCGCATTGGGCTGTGCGTTGTGTTACAAGATGACAAGTCATTTTGATGCTTTTGTGGTAGTTTTAACCTGTGTGGCTGTCGTAGCTGTCCATGCCGCTGGAAACTTGGTCAATACTTACTATGACTATATTAAAGGCGTTGATAGCTGCAAGGTATCTGATGATAGGACGTTAGTTGATCAAGTTTTAACACCCCAGGAAGTTGTTCGTCTTGGAGTTTTGTCCTATCTCATTGGCTGTATTGGTTTATGCGGTTTGGTATTCATGTCCTCGGCCTCGTTAGAACAACTTTCATTACTTTTCTTTGGCGGTCTGTCGGCATCGTTTTTGTACACCGGTGGATTTGCCTTAAAGTATTATGCCCTTGGTGATCTGGTAATCGTTGTAACATTTGGACCTTTGGCAGTCCTATTTGCATTTGTGGCCCAGTGCGGTAGCTTCTCATGGATGCCATTGTTATATGCTACGCCTCTAGTATTAAACACAGAAGCAATCTTACACAGTAATAATACTAGGGATATGAAACAAGATCAATTAAATGGCATTGTAACATTAGCTATTTTACTTGGGCAGCGAGGTTCATACATACTCTTCATGTTCCTATTGTTTACACCTTATGTTTTATTTGCCGTTCTAGCTGTGAACTATAACATAGCTTTCTTATTGCCATTAGTTACATTAAGAGTGGCATTTGATTTAGACAGACGGTTCAGAGAGCGAAACATTGATTCATTACCCCAAAAAACTGCCGTATTGAACTTGTACTTAGGGCTGATGTATGTTATAAGTGTTTTACTAGCGGTTCATTAAAAGATGTGCATTAAAGCTCTTAATTAAACAGTTGCAATTTCAGTGTCATATTTATTGTAATTGTATATTAAAGGGGCAGTGTCACAGTTCTACTGCGCATCCAAAGTATGTGCGAACTTGACAAACTGTCTGCCAACAATTAATCAAGTTAGGAGTGAAATGTGATATACCATTTATAATCCCTTCGTTATGCAGGACATCCTTGCTTTGTTTTAAAAATTGAAGGCTGCTGCATCTTCCAATCATGTAGCATTAATTTTAAACGTTTCTTTGTGCTGTTTATTTTAGCCAATCAGAGCTGTGACACTACCCCTTTAACTCATTAAGCTGCAGAGCTTCCCCATTGATGAGTGAAATCGTCTGGCGTTAGACAAGGATGAAAAATAAGTAGGGTGCATTGTGGGTTAATTAATAGAAAAATTTCTTTCAAATTTTACATGTGAGTGTTTTAATACTTATAATTGGGTCATTCCAGAAAAGATCCATACTCCCCCCACGGAGGAAATTTATGCTGTCCAGAGGGGGAGGGGAGAAAAAATTGTTTCTGATAATAGTAAATGTATTACATCCGAAGGGCAGGGCCGGAGCTACGGGGGGTGTGGGGTGTGTGACACAATTTGATGTCCCTCCGATGAGAATCGGGTATCGTGTAACTGGGGCCTAGGAGTCGTCTATTAAGAAACTTTTTAACAGCAACTAGTAAATTTGATTGCATTTCAGGGGCTCTGGGAGGTTTCAGATTTCAAAGGGGACCCCCCTGACGAACTCACGCCTTCGACGTTTGCTATAGACCTCCATCGGAAATTCCACAAGCTTCCGTGGCTAGCAGGTGGTCGGTACAAGCTCGTTCGTCAGTCGGTTAAGATGACCTTACACCCCCCTGAAAAATTTCCTGGGGACGGCCCTGCCGAAGGGGGTTAACTTCCTATTTCCTCCGTGGGGGTGGTATGGATGTTTTCTGGAATGACCCATTCCAGGAAATGCCCACACCTCCCCAAAGGAGGAAATTGGAAGTTAAACTCCCTCCCCCTTCATATGTCCTAGTACATTATACTACAGTGGAATCCGATTAAAACGGCCAATGGTGGGCCGAAAAAGTTTGGCCATATTAATAGGGTGGCTGTTTTAACAGGGTATCTTTATAAGAAAATGAATTGTCTTGGCATTTTTCTGGGACAAAAATAAGTGGCCATAATGACGAGGTGACTATATTAACTTGGTGGCCATAAGGTGGGGTTCCACGGTATTATCAGAAGTTAATATTTCACCCCTCTGCAGATTGGATCTTTTCTGGAATGACCGATTGGCAGATATTGTGCAATCTAATTAATAATTAACAGTTTTACCAGTAATGAAATCAACCACAGTAACCTCTGTAGGAATCTCAAAAGGATTTTAAGTTTTGAAGGATTTGTAAGAAATGTTTGAGGTAACTGACTTCCCTCAAACATTTCTTAGAAATCCTTCAAAACTTAGAATTTGCCTATGCAAAATTCCTACTGTGCTCACAGGAACTTTAATCAGCCTTAAACACCATGTGATAAATTGCATTGACAATATAATTTGTAATTTATTGATAATTTAACTTGTTTTGAACAATTTATAATGAATCATTAGACAGTATCCTGGGTTTACATGAATATAAAATAGGTTTCACATATATTTCACTTATAATATTTTCGATTTAATTTCCACATGTTTTTCAGTTTTGAATTCCTACGGTAGGCCATGAAGATCAAATTGAGTATACAGACTTTCAGTTTGTTTATAAACTTCGTCCATCGCTAAGGCGACTTCAGCTAAAATTTCTTTCGTTTCCTCGACGTTGTGTAAATCGCTTCCACATTTTTCCAAGAGATTTCCACACGTCCCCAGCGTGTATGTAGCGACCCCGACACCTTTACGTATTAACCACGGGTGAAACTGTGCCAATGTCTCGTGATAAGAATCATAAGCAATGGTTGACGATTTGTCTTCTAAACCTGCTTCGGCCAAGCGCTTCATAAACAAACCCGCAAACGCGAGAGCTCTGTGGAGCCTCAACAAAGTCCTCGAGCCGCTAGGGTGTTCAGCACTTACAGAAAAGTCCTTGGGAATCTCATACTCCATCATCGATTTCACCGTTCGATAAAATTCGCTAATTTCTCCGCTACGATAATATTGCAAAATGGCAACTTTTTCATTTATATCTGAATTAATATAGCCAAATACGGTCCCCAGAAGATCAAAAAAATGGGTAAGCTGTACATAACCACGTACATATTCGTCAATTACAACTTCTTCGCCGCCTTTCGCCTTTTTAAAAGCATCTAAAAGTTCTTTTGGGTTAAATTTGACAGTTTCATTCATTTTGAGTCAGTCAAAAGCAGAGACTTCGGGAAAAAAGTCTGCACCCCCCCCCTGACTTTTGTTGTTTCACATGCTTCCACTTTGAAGTTGAGATTTTCCTTACAAACCTTTGAAAACATCATTTAGTTGCGCAGCTGTTATACCATTATTTAATTTTAATTTTCAAGTTTTGCCATTGAAATTGATAAACATAGAAATAATTTATACAGTTCATTACGTAAATTAAACTCGAAGTATACTGGGTGACTGGAATTACCTACCACACAGAGAAAAATTCTCTAATAACGATGTTTCAAAACGACACTCAAAATGTATAATAAACATTGAAAAGCAAGATAAACCAATTAACAAACAGACAAATACACAAACAGAAGACAAAGAGCAACAAGATTAATAGCCTGCATGGCAGGCGGTCCCTAAATCGGGCAAGCTACAAGATTAGTGGATAATCGAACAACAAATTCACAAACAATCTGTAACATGCAAACAAAAGAGACCAAAAAATAAACAGGTCGACAAACAAGCAAACGGACATGATAAATTACAAACAAGAATGCAAATGTGTTGTCCCACAGGGCGTTATACTTTATAGACAGCTTTCTTTTTGGCAATGTTTATTACACACTGAATGGCTTCCTGTTCGCCCTCGCCAAATCACCAGACAACGTGGCGCCAACTCACCAATACACCCCAAAGTGACGTACTTTCCAGTCCAAGGATGTATTACCCCAAAATCTTTTTTCCCTAATTCATTTCGAGCTAGACAGAAACAGGCAACTGACAGGAATTTTCAGTATTTTTTTAGTATAATTTAATAGGAAAGAATGTTAAACCATAAAGCAATACATAAGAATTGTGTATCGTTAATTGTCAGCGGATAACCAAACGTTGCATGTGCTTCTCATGTGCCGAACGCATTAGAAACAGTAGATAATGAGGCATTTCAGGTGATTATCTATTGTTTTTAATGCGTTCGGCACATGAGAAACGCGATGTTTGGAGCACCACAGTTCTATTGACACCCAAACTGATCTCAGGAAATTCAGGCAATCGTAAAGCTGGAAACTAACCAATGACAATTCATTATAGCCATGTCTTCGGAGACGTTCACCGACTCAGTATTTTGCATAAAAATGATACAATTTGCATTAAAATTTAAATAAATTATTAGAGTTGTTTCTGCCTGTACAACTATTTTGATTGAGTGGCATTGAGGTGGAAAGGGTCGTATCGAAAATATTGTTAAGATTTGGCTCTTTTTTTTCCAAAAGAAAGGAAGTTTGTCCTAATTTAGTAGAATTTGGCTTTTTTACCAACCCTGGACAGATGTAAGCCATGTGACTTCACGTCTTCACCTTATAGTGATTAGGGAATATATTAAGAGTAAAAAATAAAGTGGTTGTGTCACACATTTTTTGCTGCATGTATTTAAAGTCAAAAATTTCGCGCATCACTTGCGATCATACATATGACTACTATTACAACTATTCTTGTTCATCCTTATCATAAGTAACTTTCCCAATTGAAGGATTAGGTCTAAATAAATGTATCAAATTTACACTTGAAATTCCCATCTACAAAACATTTCAATATTCGTTCTGTTGAACACTGGCCGGTATATACGAGATATAAACCTCTCATTCTCTTTCGTCCTCCACTATATGAGTTTTTCACTTATACTTATCTTTCTCTCTCAATCTTTCTCTGTTTTCCACTTCAAATTACGTATCGCGACGAAGTGTAACGTATGTATTTGTTTTGTGAGCACTCTGTGATCAGATAGAATTAAATGTCTTTGAAACAAAGATGTGCGTTCGATTGGAGTGGAAATCAGACTTTATTAATACTCTTAAATAATTATATTGTATATTTGTGTTGGCTGTAAATAGTGCATGGCTAAATATTGAATTAATGTAATTTAAAGTTGCAGGACCCCACTGAAAAACACTTCGGTGATGTGGGTATCCTGGATAAATATGAAGATAATGATAATAATAATAAAACAGAATAGCCCCTCCCCGTAGCATCTCTCTCGAAGGTGGTCCTAAATGAGATTTGTTCGCTATCGTGGATAATTTAACCAGAATTCCTAGTTAATTTAACCAAGCTATATGGTGGAATCAACCAGATTATGTTTGGTGGAGTATTAACCAAAAATTCTTGATTAACCAGGAATGCTTGGTTAATAGTCCTCCTAATATAATCTGGTCAATTCAACTATATATAGACTGGTTAAATTAATCAGGATTGTGGTTAAATTAACCATTATCCCAAACAGGGTTGTTATTAGGTTAACATGCAGGAAATGTTTAACCATGGTGTTTTAGAGTGCACTAATATATAGAATAAATATTACATTCAACACTAGTTTCAATCACAACACTTTTTAGACCTTTAAGGATACACTTCCACTTCACATAATGTAAGAATTGTGTTTTGTCCAGGAATTATAATATTTACATATCTTCCGATCATGGGCTGTGGACACGTGATACTCTTGGTGATTACGTTGCTCAGTGAATGATTTCCACCACAAGTGGGATTAGAGTTGCCATTGTTATCCAGAGATAATCCAATCCTTATCTCAAAATTCGAAAGTCGTTTTGTACAGCGGCAACCCGGGCGATTGGTGATGATCAGCTTTCGAATGAAGTACTAGAACATTGAAAACAAATGAAGAATTAAAACGAATAACCTGAAATTATGATATATATTTAATTGTAAAAACAGTAAAATAACCCAACTATGGCGTATAATAGCTGACACACGCAGGGGCGACGCTACTCGCTAGGCCTCACAGCTATAATACAATGAAATTCATAATATTCTAGAAAAGGAATTATTAATTAAAATCTCGTGGGGGTTTTAGACGTCGTGCCCATTCCGTTTACAATGGCAAATCACAGATTATCACAGATTATCACAGATCTGACAGTTTTATGCCCAGCACACAGGCTAAAAACTCGGCATATAAACTATACATTACACCCCCTGATCCCCCCCAATTGTATTGTCGTTGTATTTCTTTCCTTGTTAGAGGTTCCTAATAACGGTAGCTCATAGTTTATGAAATGTAAAATTTAAGTTCGCTAATGACGGCGGCTCATATGAACAGGCCCTATGTTTTTATACCTACAGTCCTACTTGACTTGAAAGATGTTTTTAAGTGTATACATATACTGTATATACAGGGTGTATAAAAAAAACTGAACACATTTGAAATTGCTATCAATTTCGCAAAACACCTATTTGTATCTGGTTTTTTATATATATAGCTTTTTTGGGTACTTATAATGTAAAATAATGAAAAAAATTTATCGAACTCAAATTTTGTGAACCAGGGGGGGGGGGTGTCTTTCCCAACAAACTAAAAATGGCTCGCGCACAAAATTTAAAAGCTGTGATCATATTTTGAGTTAATAAATTGAAAATTTGTCGGGGTTTTAATTACTGTACAAAATTTCAGACAATTTGGTTTAGTTTAAGCCCTTTAACTATTCATTTTGTTCTAAAAAGTCAGCCTTTCGCATGCTTAATTAATGCGTTTACCTAATTTGCATATTGCTGACATATGCAAATTAGGCAAATGCACAATTAAGCATGCTAATAGCTGATTTTTCGGGAAAATTGTAACTTTGCGTGAATAGTTAAGGGGCTTAAACCAAACCAAATTGTCTGAAATTTTGTACAGTAATTAAAATCCCGACAAATTTTCCATCTGTTAACTCAAAATATGATTGCAGCTTTTAAATTTTGTGCGCGAGCCATTTTTAGTTTGTTGGAAAAGACACACCCCCTGGTTCACAAAATTTGAGTTCGAGAAATTTTTCTCATTATTCTACATTATAAGTACCCAAAGAGGCCATATATATAAAAAACCGGATACAAATAGCTGTTTTGCGAAATTGAGAGCAATTTTAAATCTGTTCAGTTTTTTTTGATACACCCTCTATATATATATATATATATATATATATATATATATATATATATATATATATATATATATATATATATATATATATATATACCGGGTGTCCCAAAAAAAAGTACTCCGGTTTGATTCGAAATAACTTCTAAACAAGTACAGCTTTTAAAGAGAAATAACTTGCATCAAATAGAGGAAGGACTAACTTAGATTTTGATATATTACAGTTGTATTTCACTTAAAAATTCACGGAGATATTAATCTTTAAATTCGGGAGGATATTTCTGGATGTGTCTGAAATATGCAAAAATCGGCGTATCAAATATTAATCAAGATTTGCCCGACTGAAACATGCACTATTACCAGTAAATAAATGACACTTGACAAATTGTTTATTATGAAACAAAGTATTATTATATCTACAAAATACAAGCAAGATTCATTCGTCCGAACTTCGCGTGTGTTCCTAGCACGAATACGTTTCCTTATTTCATGAGACCACTGCATCGCGAAGGATCGTCATTGGATCGTTCGTAGTTCTGAATTAGGGCATGCTGTCACAACGGAATTGTGAAGCTCTTCTAACTTCTGCAACGTTCCGAAATCTTGTTAAGAACACTCAAACTCTTTTGCCGTTTCTTAATCTTGGCAAGTTCATGGAGTAAACTGAGAATTATATGAAACACAATCAAACCATACAACTCCATAAGACATAACAATTAAGCAACTCCCCAGAGACATGCAACATTTTTGGAACAAAACGTAACAAAATAGTAGTGTTGATACGGTGATGTGTATTTGCAAAAAGCAATATTATTTCCTTCAATAAAGAATATTCATCCTGCTCTAACCGAGAAATAATCTACTCAGTCTGTTTGAACCCATTAAAAACACAAAAAAATTAGGCTATTTAAGAATACGAAAAATTTAAGCGCCTGCCTTCCATGGTCAGTCTTTCATGTACATTTAAGTTTGCAAAGATCTAATATTAAATACTTGCATAATTTGGAACGTTCATATTTCAGGAAACAATGAGCTAAGACTTACATGTAAGATGTCTAAATCTACGCCATATCCCTTACAAACCTTAACGATAATTCGCTGAAATACAAGTTAGCCTAATATGTCATTAAGCAAACAAACGCTGGAGTTAATATTTGATATGCCGATTTTCGCTAATTTTAGACACATTCCAAAATATGCTCCCCATTTTTAACATTAATATATCCGTGAATTTTTAAGTTAAATACCACTGTAATATATCAAAATCTAAGTTAGTCCTTCCTCTATTTAATGCAAGTTATTTCTCTTTAAAAACTTTACTTGTTTAGAAGTTATTACGAATCAAACAGGAGTACTTTTTTTTGGGCCACCCGGTATATATATATATATATTTGTGAAACTCATGAAGAAAACACAAGAACTCATGAGCGCGTGAAGGAGTTTGTATATGTGATACAGAATCATGGTGATTTACATAAACTTTAAGTTACATTTTCTCACCAAATATCATTCACGTGTTGTATCGGATATACAAACTCTCACCTTCGCCTCGTGTGTGTAAATCCGCGATAGAACACGGCCGCTCATGTTGTAAATAGTACATAATATGTACCTGATCAGCTTTCAATTGATACCTACCACACTCTGTAAATCCACTCGCCACCATGGGGAGTTCGTCCCCGGCTCCGATGTGTGCGTACATGAACCTTGAATAAAATTGTGTTTTTTGTTACCATCAACAGCTCTTCCTGCTGAACCATTATGTGCAGTTCCGGATTGACTTGCAAGCTTATCTCGAGCCAGGTTGATTAAATTGGCGTCTGGAAGAAATGAAAACAATTTTATATTTCCTTTTGTTTAATATCTATTCTCTATATTCTATAAAGTGTGCTGCTAATTTCAAATTGAATTATATTGACATAAAGTCATAAAATACAATCTAATAAAACACAATGTTTATTTAAAATTAAAGGGAAATGGCAATATATTTTTTTATTTTCTCGTTTGAAAAAAACATTTAAAACATATATAAAACTCTTTTACCATTTTTTCATATCTTGCTTACTTCTACAAATATTTTGATCGAAAGAAATGAAATACCCGCCATCTTGGATTTTTGTAGATATGCATGTTACGTCACAACAGGGGTCACGCAATATTTTTATCTAGACAGCCACTAATCATTTGGCACTCAAAATTATACTCTGTATGCCCTTGGGAATATCAAGATCACTTGAAACCTTTAAAACATCTACCAATCAATATTTGGTCAGAAATGAATACTTTTATATGGTTAATCCCTGTTGTGACGTCACCAAAACTACCGTTAATGAGATAAAAAATTCATCCAAGATGGCTGTCATCTCATTACTTCAAGTGAAAATATTTAATGACCTAAGCAAGATATAAAAAATCGGTAAAAGAAGTTATTAAATAGTTTCAAATGTTCTTTCAAATGAGAAAATAAAAAAAATATATTGCCATTTCCCTTTAACATTCTTCTTTGTTGATGTGGATTTAGTTTCGTCGTAACTATACGGACTTGTTTTGTCTGTTACCACTTCTTTTATATTTCACTCGTTATCAATGTATGATGGGTATATTATTTCCGTGATTGTTTTTCTACAACGTTACCTTTCGCTGAGTTCATGTAACAAAACGCTTTTGTAACATTCCAAGATGTTTCTAGTTCAGAAGACACCCAATATTCGCCATCGTTGTCATGACAACTGTTAATATCCAAGCATGACAAGCCAGGATTCTTCTTTGATTCATACAGCTAAATAATAATCACTAATTCAAACGTATTTTGTTTCCCAAGCTTGAACTTTATTGCAGAACTGAAAGTTTCATTGTGTGTTTTGGGGAACATATATGCTAGGAAAGACGTTTTCGAAACAATGTTCTCTGCCCACCTTCTAGAAACATGACTAGGAAACAATGTTTCCTGGTTTATCACCTTCTTAATTTTAAATCATGGTTAGGAACAATATGTTTCTTCAAATTACACTGTCTTAATATATGTTCAGCGATCAAGGCTTTATTTGTCGATATATGGGTAAATATCAGGATGTTGGGCGTGTAGCTCGATATAACATAATTATTGAAGGGATATGTAGATGAAAATTTCGAGTGGAATTTTTATACATTTATTGGACCTAACCAGGAACAGTTGCGAACTATCGACCCTCTGGCAGGAATCGAACCTGAGGCCCTGTATTTACAATTATACCTCTTTCTCCGGGACATTCATTTCTTCAAAATAACCATGACCTTCTTTCTTAACATTCCTCAAAGGACAAGAAGTCATTCTCTTGTTGTTGAGCTCACAGAGACCAAGTTTCCCCTGGGTGTTGTACGTGAGAGTGTATTCATAGTTGTACGACTGACATCCTTCAGTTTTGTGGCAATGCAGGGCACATTCAGCTTGTGATGTTACTTTGTAGGTTGCTATAACGTTTTTTTTCAACACTATATCTGAAATTCGAAGTAATATTTTAAATCCGACTACGAGGACCGGACTAGAGTTCAAATCCACGCAATTTGATCAAGTATATATAGGTAAACAGGCGCAATTTCACAAAATAAATAATATCTTCGACTTATATCAGATTTTCCATAGAAAGCAAAGACAACTTCTTTGCATCTTTCATTTTATTGTAATTTGACCGTGCTTATCGTTTGCTTTCAAGTAACGTATACAGTATATCAATACAGTACTTCGTCTATATATACCCTATTTAATCCATCTCGCTACCAACCAAAGTCATTCACGACAACTACTTAAGTTACATTGTATTTTATCATCCGATCTGTCAATTGTGTGTTCTATCTTCTTTGCGTGCCTCGAATTATACAAACAAATGACTTTTCAAACTAATATAGTTAAAACGTAAACAAAAAAATTTTTAAACCGTATTAATACAACAAGGGTAAATAATGTTAGCCAATCAGCGCGTTTGTTTACATTTTGCGTCCTTGACCAATCAGAATGCCTGAAATTCGAAAATATAAACAAAAGGAGTGAGAAAATAACACCTTGTTCTACGCCCTCCGTGACATTC
>CACRXK020015923.1:0-11790 GCA_902702795.2 Paramuricea clavata | reverse complement strand
TGGGAGCGACATTCTCTAATGTTCCAGCACATTACCCTGATCCAGGAAATCCTGGCCACTACATGAACATGTTCAAGACTCCGACTATGCTAAATGATGGACAACAACAACCTGTTGATAATTTCGCCCCTAGAGCCAATCTAAAATGTTTTTTTTTAAAGATGGTGCCATTTCATCTGGCGCTAGTGAGGTGAAAGAAGCAGCAGGTCGGTAGTTTTGTTGAGGAGAAGCACATGCTTGAGTATATCAGACATCTTGAGGAACTGCAAATTGTATCTATGATAAGAGAGAATTCCGGATTGTACTCCTTCGATTCCGAATTCTAGAGGGGGGGCATTGAAAATTTTAAAAACTTGGAGGGGGGGCATCGAAATTTACCAATAACCTCAACAGGGGCCCTGTAAAAATATGAGCTTTTTTCAAGACTTCTTCATCCCCCTCTGTAATGACGTAATAGTTACATCATGCCTTAGGAGCATGCGCACTTGTAAGATAGGAGCTAGACATGTGTTTATGCATCGAAGGAGTACTATATTACATTTGGCGACGAGGACAAAAATAATAATAAAATATGGCAAAAGCCATACCCGATTTCGAACCATTTATAGTTTATGGGAACGACACTTCGAGTTCTTCTATTGCCACTCGCTGGAAAAAATGGTTGCAACGTTTTAACAATCTTATGGTCGCTATGGATATATCGGCAAAGAAACGGAAACGTGCTTTACTTATACACTTGGCTGGATCACAAGTTTACGATATCTTTGACACATTTACCGCCGAACAGAAAGGTTCTGAGGATGATTTTGACACAGCTGTGAAATCACTTACAACTTATTTTGAGCCTAAAAAGAATACGGAGTATGAAATCTACAAATTTCGCCAAGCTAGCCAACGCCATGACGAAAAGCTCGATTCTTACCACACTCGCCTTCGACACCTTGCTTCCACGTGTGAATTTGCAGACATGGATCGCGAAATTAAAACACAAATTGTCCAAACGTGCACGTCCCAACAGCTTCGACAAAAAGCCCTTCGTACTGAAATGACTCTCCAACAACTTTTAGATCAAGGCCGAGCCTACGAACTATCACACCAACAAGCTCAGGAAATGGAAAATAACAACACAGAATCAGTCAACCAGATGAAAACTGCTGCAACACGAAATTACTTTTCGAAGAACTTCAACTCACAACGTCAAGGACCAAGACAAGAATCAACGAAACTATGTTATTTTTGCAGCAAACCCTATCCTCATCCTGGCGTATGTCCAGCAAAAGGGAAAACGTGTCGACTTTGCGGGAAATTGAATCACTTTGCCGTCGCATGCCGTTCATCTCCACAAAAACAACAACATCGCCACCATGAAAGTGACAAACGTCAGACGGTTAAATATGTAAACGAAGAAATCGCAAGTGACAATAACAGTGAACACTCCGAGTCGGATGAATATACGTTTATGGTGCAAGATACAGACGAAAATACCAAACATCCAATGGTTAACTTACGGATTCAAAACCTAGCCAAAGTTAAATTCATTATTGACACTGGAGCGACAGTTAATTTACTCGAAGAAAAGGATTTTGAAGCCCTCAAACCGGAAATAACATTGCAACACAGTTCTATCAACATCTACCCCTACAAGTCTGATAAACCCCTCCGTGTCCTTGGAAAGTTTACTGCTACTGTAGAATCGCGGAAACGAATTGATGCTGCCGAGTTTTTTGTCGTTAGCAACAACGGTCGCCTTGGAGGTTCTTTGTTATCCTACAATACTGCAAAGCATCTTGGTTTGATTGCAATTACTAACGCTGTGGACACTGCTAAGAACACAACTGTATCCTGCAATGTTGCAATACCTGAGGAATTATTCAATGGCGTTGGAAAATTAAAAGATCATAAGGTGAAGCTACATATTGACGAATCAATTCCACCCGTTGCTCAAACCCATCGGCGGATACCATTCCATCTACGGAAACAGGTGGAGAAAAAGCTTGAAGAGATGGAAAAGGATGACATCATCGAGAAAACAGAAGGTCCAACGCCCTGGGTTTCTCCAATCGTTGTTGTGCCGAAACCCAAAAGTCCAAACGATGTTAGAATTTGTGTGGATATGCGGGCTGTCAACAAGGCAATCCAGCGAGAACGTCACATAACCCCCACCATAGATGACGTCATAGCAGATCTAAATGACGCTAAAGTATTTTCAAAGCTTGACCTCAATCAAGGTTATCACCAACTTGAACTCTCAGAAGAATCACGCTATATTACCACGTTTAGCACCCATGTCGGCCTGAGGAGATATAAGCGCCTTAATTTCGGAGTAACCTCTGCAGCTGAAATTTTCCAAAATACTATTCGAGAAACTCTTGAAGGTCTCAACGGCTGTATTAACATCAGTGATGACATCTTAGTCTATGGATCCAACCAAAAAGAACATGACAACAACCTTAAATCTGTATTGGAACGTCTTCAGTCTCGTAACCTAACATTAAATAAGCTGAAGTGTGAATTCAACAAAACCAGCGTTGAATATTTTGGATATGTATTCTCATCGCAGGGCATTTCACCTGACCCTCGCAAAGTGGAAGCTATACGCAACTCCCAACCTTTATCCAATCCAAACGAAGTCCGAAGTTTTCTAGGTATGGTCAACTTTTGTGCCCGATTCATCCCAAACCTTGCGACACTAGCTAAACCATTACGAGACCTGACAAAACAGCATGTCAAGTGGAAATGGACCAGTACTGAACAACATGCTATGGACAGTATCAAATCCGTGTTAACCAGTGAAACAACAATGGCTTATTATAATCCCTCGCACAAAATTGAAGTTCTTGTAGATGCAAGTCCAGTTGGTCTTGGTGCTATACTTGTCCAATATCCTACCACTAGAGATCACAGTGCTTCGCCACGTATTGTCAGTTATGCCAGTCGGGTATTAACTCCTGTAGAGACTCGCTATTCACAAATTGAGCGAGAAGCTCTGGCTATTGTCTGGTCATGTCATAAATTTCATCTATATTTATATGGTACCCAATTCTCTGTTATTACTGATCACAAGCCACTGGAACGTCTTTTCAACGACCCACAAAGCAAACCACCTGCTCGTATTGAACGATGGTTATTAAAGGTACAACCATATCGTTTCAATGTTCAGTATCAACCTGGTTCTCACAATCCAGCCGACTTTATGTCCCGCCATCCGTTGCCATCATCACCTACCAGCCATGAGGAGAGATGCGCTGAAGAATATGTTAATTTCGTTTCAATGCATGCTGTTCCCAAGGCCCTTACGCTGGAAGAAATCAAAGAAGCCACAAAAGCTGATACCACAGTTCAAGCTGTCATTCAAGCAATTCAAACCAAACAGTGGCATAATGCGAAACTCCAACCTCGTGTTGATCGCAAGTCGGTAGAATGTTTTTTTCACATCCAAAACTAACTGTCAGTTAACAGTGATCAAAGTCTCCTCCTACGTGGTACCCGTATAGTCATACCAAGTAAACTTCAAAACCATGTGATAGACCTCGCACACGAAGGCCATCAAGGCATATCACGGACAAAACAACTCTTACGTGAGAAGGTCTGGTTTCCGACCATTGATAAACAAGTGGAAGAAAAGGTTAGCTGCTGCTTAGCTTGCCAAGTCACAACAAACACAAGCAACATTGAACCATTACGTATGCCTGAAGCTAGCAAGAATCCATGGGAAAGTGTATCAATTGATTTTTGCGGCCCGTTTCCCAGTGGTGAGTACTTACTTGTACTGATTGATGACTACTCACGATACCCCGAAGTAGATATTATTAGAACAATAGCCCATACAACTGTTATTCCCTGTCTTGACAAAATCTTTGCTACTCACGGAATTCCCAGAACAGTTAAATCGGACAATGGCGCCCCATTTAATAGTACAGAATTCAAACAGTTTGCTAATTATCTTGGTTTCCAACATCAGCGTATAACGCCCTATTGGCCTCAGGCAAACGGAGAAGCCGAACGATTTATGAGAACATTAAAGAAAACAGCTAGAACTGCCAAAGTTGAAGGCAGGTCTTGGAAACAAAACCTGTTTACCTTCCTCAGAAACTACCGAGCTACGCCCCATAGTGTAACCCACCAGGCTCCTGCAACCTTGCTATTCAATCGTGCCATAAATGTCAAGTTACCCCAGTTACAAACTGTAGCACCAGCTGACCCAAACCATCAACAAGCACTTGATGCATCGTGTAAGTCAAGACAAAAGAACAAGGTCCACTTTGACGAACGAAACAAAGCCAAATCCTCTGAATTCAAAGTCCGTGATGCAGTCCTGCTGAGAAACTCAAAGAAAGGTAAATTGCAGACCCCTTATGAACATCAGAAATACCAAATTGTTAAGAAGAAAGGATCAATGATTACAGCGTCAAATGACAATCGCCAAGTCACTCGGAACTCGTCACATTTTAAAAAGTTTAAAGAAAAGAAAGGTGAAACAGATAACCCAGCAGATAAAGAAGAACAGCCGAGCAAGCAGAACACCAATGAACGCCCGAAAAGGAAAACAAAACCACCAGCCTACTTTGGCTATAAACAGTCAGATAAGTAAAACATTTATAATGAACTTTAATTGTCTAAGAAGTCATCATAAATGAACTTTAAAATAAGACATTATAGGAACTTTCAGGTTGATATTAGTTAATCACAAACAGTTATAGTGAATGCAAAAAACTAAAGGTTTAAAGGGATGTAATGACGTAATAGTTACATCATGCCTTAGGAGCATGCGCACTTGTAAGATAGGAGCTAGACATGTGTTTATGCATCGAAGGAGTACTATATTACACCCTCCCTCGGTGTAATAAATGTACTTTCGCCTGTGTTTTATAGTTTTATAGCGCCCTGCTCCCGCGTTATCCCGCGCGTGCTTCATGAATAAGGCAGGGTAACTTAGGTTAATTATAAGTAATAGCATGGCTTGAGGGAGATTAGTGATTAAATGGCCCCGTAACCCGAGGCAGGTTTGCGGAATTCCCGAGGGCGAAGCCCGAGGGAATTCCGCAAACCTGCCGAGGGTAAGGGGTCATTTAATCACTAATCTCCCGAAAAGCCATGCTATTGGTTTGTAATAGCATAGTTTCGCTCCCATTTAAAAATGGACAAACATGCCCTACTTGGAATCAGCGTATTTAAGCTAAAACATTTGCTTCATTGCTTGTGGGATGTAAAAGCTTGTTGCACATGCGCACTTTTTCCGCTTTAATCGGTTACGCATGCGCAATCTATCATTTAACGTACCACAACAAAAACGCTAAATATATTAGTATAAAATTGGAGACTGCACGAACGTAATTTAAATGATGCGGCAACTCAGGGATCGGATGATAGACTATTGACGGCTCTGAGCTAACTGTTGCTGTTCCTTGCACGGATTATGTGCGTGAGGCACTTGC
The DNA here is from genome assembly GCA_902702795.2 of Paramuricea clavata. Classification (NCBI taxonomy): domain Eukaryota; kingdom Metazoa; phylum Cnidaria; class Anthozoa; order Malacalcyonacea; family Plexauridae; genus Paramuricea; species Paramuricea clavata. The sequence continues at coordinate 6,355 of CACRXK020015923.1, read as the reverse complement.
CTAATGCGTAGTCGTCAGGGAGACAAAGGTGTGACCCTTGGTAACGGGCGATTAGTTCTAATCGCCCGCTCTAGCGGGCGATTAGAACTAATCGCCCGCTACAGCGGGCGATTAGTTAGCAATCGACCCTGTTGAAACAAAAGAAACCCGGGCAACTATGCTATTACTATGAATAAGACATAAGACTAACGGATAACAATCACTGAGCTGTATAATAACTGGAGGACCTGCTCCTATACTTCGTTCAGTCAATTCAACGAAGTGAAGCCAAAAACATGGCGGATTTTGAGTGAAAATGACGCCATTTCCATGACAACACTTACTTTATTTTCATGGTAGGTACCACTGACCAGGCTCAATTCTGAGCCCACGGCCGTTTTCACACACCCCTGGTTTTTGCAAAAAAGTTTTGCAGATATTATAGTTCTCGTGGTTTTGAATCGGTTTTTAAAATTTTTTCGATATAAATTTTCTACCTTTGACCATTTGGACAAAGATATGCAAGTCGTACGTGTTATTCTCGCCCGTAAAAGACGACAAGTAAATTTTAAAACCTCAAGAAATGTGGGAAAAGACGAGACTTGAATATGGATTTTATACACAGGGTAAGAGACAAATTTTCATATTTCAATTTTTTAATATTTAGACTTTACCTTATTTGACATGAAATTGATAAGCATAACGATGAAACTGACACTCCATTTGTTTATAAAATAACTTCCTATGCAATACACATGGTAAAGTGCAAAATTTCCCACTATTTTAGCAAGCTGTGATTCACAATCGCAAAATATTTGGTTACAGTCCTGAGGTCTCGTTTTATAAACAGACACAAACTATGATCATGTGCCAGTCAGACCATCTTTCATACTGAAAGAGGGAATTTAATAGCTTAAGTTTTGTAATATGCACCACTCAGCTGAGGGTGCTGGAAACTGATCTGGGAAGGTAGTTTCTACCTAGCTTTCTGCATAATAGTAATATAGAGGCTTGAGATAAATCACACTTTTCCCTAAGCTGAGATAACAAGGTTTAGCTGAGGTGTGTGCCAAGGCATACATGTGTGATCACACCTCATTTCCAGGATGGCCTGTTTTCCTACAAGTTTTTTCAGTAAATATCACTCTGAATGAGCAATGTACCTTTATAAGTGCACTCATAGTTCTGATACCCCTGGTTTAAGCTGAGGAGTTAGGTCACATTCTTTTGTTTACCTTGATCATATGCTAATTATGTTACTGGTGGATTTTTGTATAACCACAGTTAATACAACCTACATAGTTAATCTACTCTTGTTTATTGCAGATTTATTCCACAATGACACACTCCTTTCTGGGTGGAAAGTTACAGTACCAAGCCACACATATCTTTGGAAACTGAACATATTGTATTTTAATACATGCTTCCAGAAATTATGTCACCTTGGCTATAGAGATTCATTTTCACGATTGAGACATTGGACTAACTCATGCCACATACATGAAAATGAGGCTCCATAGCCAAGGTGAGTACATTCCGGAAGGGTGTATTTGACTTTTTTGTAAAATTATTAGCAGTAAACAATTTAAAAAACAAAAATGCATAATTTTAATTCCTATAAAACTTATTTACACTTCAATAAAGTTATCATAATCATATAATTATTTATGTTGTTATGCATGGTATAATAATTAACTAATTCATTTTGTTGTTCTGCATGTTTTTCTGCATGTTGATGCCTCAGTGCTATCTTTTGTGTACATATAATTTCTGCAAAATAAAAGATGACATTATTATCATCATATGATACGTACATATTATACATCTTCACATCACAAAAATATCATAATGATATACACATATGTTAACCCTTCACAAGTGGCAATGTGTCTTGATATGCCTTACTGTATTATTTTAATCTACCTAACGCCAGACAATTTTACTAGTCAAAGGGAGAGTGCAATTACACAATCTGTTTTTACCAAGACCATTGATCTGAGCTTCAAAATTAAGTGTCATGTTTCAATATTCAGCAATGCAATTACATTCCTAACTGCTAAAATATGTCAAACTTAACTAATATGAGCAAATTTCATCATAATTTCTCACAGGCCGTGTCATGGCCAATCGGACATCACTACTCCCAATTATGTTAGAAATCATGGGTGGATTTACTTGGGGGGGGGGGTTAAACCCCTCTAATAAAGTGTTCAACTCCACCAAAAATTCTGCTTCAACCCTCCTATTTTGTTCGAAAGGCCTTAACCCAAACGCCTAACCCCTGCCAAAGCTCACTGAGTGGTGCTGCTTGCACCCCACCAGAAATTTTTCTACCCCTCCTTTAAATAAATGAAAATCCGCCCTAATTGTTAGAAATGTTGTAACATTCCGAATTTACCTCATGATTAGTGTATCAGTGACTCACTTAAATCCCGGCAGCTTGTGGGCAACATTGTTCTTGCCATGTAACTATGACATCATACTGTGTAAAACTATATAGTTTTATATAGTTCTGAACAGACAATGGCAAAATGATATCTATTTTTAGTAAAATTATGAGTAAAACATCTGGATTTAATCTCACAGATTGAGTAAAATAAGAAAGTAGCCAGGGTTCATTGCAGCTTAATGGGCTGACTATATATCTCGGGCTGCTCATTTGCAGATAGTGTAATTAACCCACTGCGTGGCAGCAGGGAGCAGTCTCAATCCCCTTAAAATCGTCTGTAGACAGACAGAGTAAAATAATGACAGTCTTTAGGGCTTATCAGGACACTAGGGCACATGCATTGTCACATGTAGGTGGGCCTCCTCCACAGCTCAACTCTCTCTCTGGTCTTGTGCTTATCTATATATACTAATTCTGCACTGTGATGGGCAAGTATATAAATTTCACACCATATTTAATAAACGTTTTAAAATATATGAACATGTATAAAACAACCACAATTTTTAGTATAAATTAAAAACTGGCAGTCTGGCAATAAAACCACAAAGGCCATTTGCTGACACAAAACAACAATTTCATGTGCACAATGTTTAATCATTAGCAATACTTTTATGTCCCCTATTGAAATATTCGCTGTATATATTAGGATGATGAGTTTTTGACATAATATGAAGGGTCTAGTGACTCTAGCCGTCTAGAAAGTTATAAAAAAGTTTCGTGAATCTTACCTGAAAGAATTAGTCTTTCTTTGTAGTCTTTGTGGTGAAATGCTGCATCCACAAGCGAAGCAAACCCCGCACCCTCGCTCCGCGTTGTAAAACAAGTAATGTTCGAGGGAAATATTAAGATTTTTTAGCTCAAAAAGGGTCCAAAAACAACAGAAAACTCGAGAAAAAACTTTATATCTAATATTATAATATAGTCATCCACCATATATGAGCTGTTCTGCAATCTGATTGGTTGAATTACTCGCCGTATATCAGCTCATATACGGCGAGTAGCGAAAAACAAGATGGCGGTCCAAAAACTACATGAGCTTTGCGAAGCAGAAAAAGGAAAATATTCGCTTTGAGAAACATAATAGTACAAGGAAAAACTCTCAAAAAAAATTGACAGGTTAGCAAAATACATTTATTACGTAGAAATGAGTTTAAATACAAGTTTTTCAAAGAATTAATACCGAGACAACAGCGAAAAAACATGTTCATTGAGAATATAAATTGTTCAGAAAAGTTTGCAATGAACGACAAATAAATTTGCAGTCAACAAGCACTTACTATAGTACCAAACATCTGTATAATATATCTGAGCTTTCTTGTGAGATATAGAGGTTCTAAAACCATTTCTTTCACTTCGTCTTCGAGTTGTAAAACAAAAGTTTTTCAAATTTTCAAGCGGTTTTTGGCCGAACAAATTGTCAACACATTGTAACAGTGAATAATTAATTACTGCTTCAGTTAATGGCTATATTAGACTATATTATAAAACAATTATACCATTCGCTCTCGTCGTATATGGCTGATAGCCGACTCGGTGCTACGCACCTCGTCGGCTATCAGCTCATATACGACTCGAGCTCATGGTATAATTGTTAAATATCATAATATTTGCCCAAAAACCAGGGGGGTTAAGGACATCGTCGGAAGCTTAGGATCGCGGTTGGTCAGTGGCAGTTACCATGAAAATAAAGTAAGTGTTGTCATGGAAATGGCGTAATAGCCGCCATGTTTTCGGCTTCACTTGATGATGCCGAGCAGGTCCTCCAGTAATATAGTATAGCTCAGTGATAACAATGGATAGGCCTTAGGTCGGCACTAGATCATAGACAAGATACGCACATATCTGAAACTGCAATACATACGAGTCAGCGGTATTCCATATTTAAAATTTAAATAAATTAGTGCGCGAAATTGGAAAAAACGCGCGAAACGAAAGCAATATGGCTTCCATCGAAGAGTATAGCGATAGTGACCGGGTGCTTGTTTGCGCTTCACAAGCAGAAATGCTTGAGAAATTTGAAGAGTTCAAAATAAAAACAAGTAGTGGTTGGAGATGTATCAATTTAAACGCACTTTTTGGTACGTGAACTAATTTCAATATGTAAATTTGTCTTATAAATATTCATACGAATACCGTGTGTGCAATATATGAAAGATCCAAATTATGCATACATAAAACCTTTATCGATTTACTGCAGTACTACACTCATATAATAATATAGTATGTCTTTATAAAGGTCGAAAGATGCATGTGCTTTAGAATTATATAGTAAAACTCACTGGATAAAAACCTTTCATAAGGGACCATTCATTAATGGGAGGAGGGAGGGGGGGATGGTGGGTGATAGATACCAAATACTGAACATTTTTTAGAGCTGCCCCAATCGCAAGACCTTTATTTTCAAGATGCCCCCACCTTCATTTAGAAAATTTAGGACCCCCCTCCAGTAACAACATTTAATTGTTACTTAGTTGGTGTAAAATAGGTAATGGGACAAGTACTGCATGGTGTAAGATATTGTGTAGCCTAAATAATAAGAGGACCAGTATTCAAAATGGTTGTTATTTACTCTGACTCCTATCGTGAACTGTATATACGTAATAAACTATGGAAACTACGATTATAGGAACTAAAAAAGGTGGGATATTTTGTGGGATACGATAAAGGCAAGAGATTGAAAATGAGTAGGAAAGTATTAAAAATTTGGGGTCGCCCCTTGTCATATATTTTCAGGACACCCCAAATTCAGGCAAAAATAGTTGAAGCTGTCCCCCCCCCCTTTTCTCACCCACCGCCCCCCTCAGTGGCGTAATGCTCACTAGGTAGGGTTAGTTAAAAAACTAAGGGCCCCCGACAGTTAGGGGCACCCATCAGCCACGGCCTATCACCCAGAAAATTAGACTGAAAACGTAAAAAATGCAGGTAATTACGAATTGATGGAAAAATAGAAAATTAATAATGCTAAATAATAAACCCTCCATCGATGATGGCTAAATAATAAACCCTCCATCTCAAATGGAACAAAAGTTATTCTTAAAAGTCGTTACATGTGTTGGAGACTGTTACTGTCATTGTTATAGACACAGAGTTTTCCATATTCTACTGATAAATATTCAATTTAAATATAAGATCTCAGTCAAACAACAGTCAACAGGGCCCCCACACCAAATATGCCTAAGGGCCCTTCTTCCTCCGTTACGCCACTGTTCCCCCCCCTGCCATTATTAATGACCGGTGGTCCCTAATCATTCATTATATACATTTCATACAATTTCATATTAGTATATACATGACTGGCTTTTCAAGATACATCAATAAAACCTGATAAACAGAAAGTCAGAAACAAGTGCTAATACTACAAATAAATGGTAGAAATACAAAACAATGGAAAAAGGCTTTCATTCAATTATCTGCCGGTATGATATTCACATGCCTACTATATGATGTTAAAATGTATCATCTTAGGCCCTGTTTACATGAGCCATGCAGGCTAGCCTGCCTTGCCAGAATAGAAAATGGTTATCATATGAGTCAGGATCTTGGCTAAGCAAGACACTGAAGACAAGCCTGGCTAACTAGGCCAGGTTGAGTCATCTAATGTCCATTTTATATACTATATATGCATAATCACTTCATAGTCTGCTATAGCACAACATATTTCAATAATTATTAATCCAATAATTATTAACCCAACAATTTCTAACAATTATTTTATTAATAACAATTATTTTATTAAAATATTGATTCTCTTCATTGCTGAAATCTAACATTGATCATGTGGCAGTCCCACTTTATGCTTTGTTGCAGGCAAAGAAGCATCCACGTAGCCTTTGACACCCTAGTCTGTTTTTAATGTTGTCAATATTAACTCATTAACTGGCAATGTGAATGTGCCCAAATGTACCTACTTATAGTATTTACTCTGTC
>CACRXK020015921.1:0-11794 GCA_902702795.2 Paramuricea clavata | reverse complement strand
CAAGAGATACTATAATCTATACTAGTAATCCATGCTAAAATGTCTTCATTCTTCAACATCATCAGTTGGCCCTGCCCTTGGATGTTCAGGAAGAAGCCCTTTTTCAATTCTATATCGACATCTGAACTGCTGTAATTAAAAAGGAACATAGAATTTTTCACTGAGAGAAAATCTGATCACTTTATAATGTGCTGTTCTTTTAAAATCGTCTCTACCACCAGACAATTTCACTTGCCAAGGAGATAGGCATGCATGTCAAGGAGATGGGCATGCAGGCTAGTAATACCAGTCCAGATATAAAATCTGTAAAAACAGGCAAATAACTCCTAAGTCTTCTAAATAGTCTTTCAAAGTAATTTAACACTTACTGTAAAGAAAAATTATCCTAATATTAGGGGACTTTCAAAATTCATCGTGAAAATCAAGCTTTGGTGGCGCAATATCTTCCCCAGATATTAGACGCCATTTTGGCAAAGGTTGAATTGAGTATGGTCACTTCAATGCCAAATATCTCGAAAACTCCCGGGGGATCCCGGGGATCCCTCCAGCAGATTTTTAGTTTAGACATTTGTCTTGATTTTTTTGCAAAAATTACGAAAATCGAACCATGGGAATTCCAGATTTTTTAGTTTGAAAATTGTAAACAGATTCGGACTTGAGTCATCACGTTGCCAAGGCATGACCAACTTTAATCATCGAAAACAGGTTAAAAAATAACGTTTACCTCAGAAATTCTTGCACATATCGCCAGTCCTTTTATAATACTAAGGCCATGGTTGCATTTTGATAGAAAAATATGAATATTTATATATATTTTTTGAGTTCTTCTGTGTCCAATGCAAATTAGAAGGCCAAAATTATTCGCCAACACGATGGAAAATAAAGCGATCTCATTGGTCGAGAGCTCACGTGACAACTCGCTAATTAGCTGTCCAACCTCCTCTGCCGCCATGACTTGAATCGAATGTCTCGTTACGTCACAGTAGATTTTGATTCTACCGTGACGTAGGCACAGAGTAAGGATATACAGAGGCGGAACTCGAGGCAAATCATGTCCCCACTTTTTTAATGCGCATGCGCGACCCTCTGGCAAGTGTCATGCACATTTTTTATCAGGAAAAAGATAGGGAAATGCAAAATTTTGGCAGTAAAACGGCGATTTTAAGCGCAGTAAACGATCTATCTTCATTTTGTGCACGAATTTTGCAAATAAATGGCACACTGCGTCTTCTTAGCAAAAGGGAATTGAACGAATACCATTTTTAACGGCGAAAATGAGAAAAGACACCCGAAGGAGTGAGAATTTCTGGCAATCTGAAGATTCGATTCTGTAGACCTGAACTCCAGCTGGAACTTGGCAACTTTATATGTGAGTTTTTTTTCTCTAGCTCATATATATCAAATTATCAATATATTTTTGTCAAGTGCAATGTTGTATCAAAGGGTTGTCGTTAATTTAAACATTGCATAAACAACATCCAGATACGAAAATGAACATCAACATTCAACATGGACTGATGGAGTCAAGGACATGGAGCCACAGTACTCTAGTACTACTATATTTAACTTATATGTTGACCCAGTGTTGGGGGATTGGTCAAATTATACTTTATAGTGATTCCCCTAGATTAGTGCATTGGTTATTGTGCAATGACAACCTTTTTTCAGAGACCTCTCAAAGGTCAATTTCTCAGACATGCCAAGTCACTGTACATGTTTAATAATCTAATCTGTTTATTTATTTTGTTTATTTTTCTAGATTGCCAATCATTCCTGTTGAACTACATTATTCATTTCAATGAATCAGATGCAGAATCTTACAACTATGGTTAATTTGTTCAAATTTGTTCACCTGATTGGGGAAAACCTGACACTATTTGATCTTATTAGTTATTGGAATGCCTATCAAATTTACATAGCCTCAGGCAATGTTTATATAATTCATCTCGAGTAATAGAGATGCTGTACCCCCTGAGGGAGTGACCCTACTACCTGGATCATCTCACTAGGCAAGACAGGTTCAAAACTTTCCATGCATTTAACACTTGCATGGCAGTTGCTATAATAGGATATGATAGTTGCTATAATAGGATAATATAATTTTGCCTTGCCAGGGTGGCTCAGGGGATAGGATTTCCCTAGTACCTGGAGACCATATAAACAGGCCTTCAGATTACTGTAATAGTTTACTGTAATGGAGGGTTAAAAAAGCACCCCCCCCCCATGTAAAAGTGCATGGTAGGCCTGCTCCCCAATCCAGCCCCCCTTGGAAGATGTACTGCAGTAAAGCTAGACAATTTTACTTGTTAACCCATTGAGTCACTTTGCGCCCTACTTTATTATTTTACTCTGTCTATTGTCTAACACCAGACGATCCAGTTAACCTATTGAGTTACATTGTGCCCTGATGCACCCTACTTTATTATTTTACTCTGTCTAACGCCAGACGATTTTACTTGTCAAGGGGAGAGCACACTTTAACAGGGAAAGGATTAATTGGGAATACTTTCTCTAAACTATTTATCAATGAAAGGAACAATGCAATTATTCATAGTATGTAACTTTTTAGATAAAGCAAAGACTGTAGGAGGAAACATGGATCATTGGCTACTTTTTTTATTTAGTATTAATTTCCATGACAGCATGTGGGGTCAACTATAAAGGAAACAGTTATTGCCTATTTTGGAATAAAAAATTTAGAATATAGCAATATTCATTGACATTGAACACATATTTATTTAGTTTTTGAATAATTTAAGTTCTTAAATGTATATAAATGTGAAATAAAATAAACAACATTTATTAAAATAAACTTTGTATTTTTAAACCCCAATTACACTGTAGTATTTACATTTCACTGTAGTATTTACACAGTAGTAATTATACAGTAGTATTTACATATTACAAGACCTCAACCAACATCATTCCTTGGAGTTTCTCATGACAAGACGTCTCAACCAAGATCCTCTGGAGAACTTCTTTGGCCTCATTAGGCAGCAGGGGGGGATTGTGACAACCCATTAGTCCCATCCAGTTCACCAGAGCATTTTGCAAATTATTTGTAGATAATATTTTGACACCGCTTTCATCTGCCAACTGTGCTGATGATTCTGATGCCTATTTGATTGCATTTCACTCTAGCCAATCTGATTTATCTGCAGGAAATGATTAGACAAGCCCTCCACTAATCCAAGCAGTTGAAGATACCGACTACAAAACAAATGAAATTGAACAAAACTTAGTCTGCATTAACTTATGTGTCAGACTATTTAGCAAGTGCCTTATCCAACATAGCTGTCCAATATGCCATCATAATTTTGTGACAAAGGATGTCAATGACAGTAGTCCCTGCTATTCTGCATGTTCAAGACCTCTGACCTTTGAAGGCATAAGCAGTGCAGGCGGATTAACAATCCGTAAAGAAACGTTTCTTTGCTGGAGAATACATTTGTGAATGTGCTTATTAAAACAGTTGCACAGAAAGTATTAAAAACATAGGTAGTTTAACTTTTAATTTTTGCTCACAAATCCCAAAGCTACATGGAACCTGATGGAAGTGTGCAATGGAAGTGTTTCAAATCAGCAACCATGCTTTCTTATTAATGTAAAAGACAGGAAAGCAATACGTTTGGCCATTAATTTAGCGAGATGGGAATCTGCTTCTTGGCAGAACATCACAAGCATTGTAAAATATGGCCATGCGGTACAAAGATTATACTGTTTTTTTTCTTTGTATTTAGCCTATAAACGTATATCTTTTTACATAAAAATAACTACTTACCATTTATCTTTCAAATTTGAGTCCCAAAATGAAGATCGGTGGAGCAACTTCGCAAAAATATTTATTTTTCTACTTTCGAACGGTGTTTTTCCTATGCTTTTGACTGAAAACACGACGAATGACACTTGCCAGAGCAATTTGCGTGGCGCGTGGAAATGACGTTGCACGGGGACACAAAGAACAAAGGAATCGCCGCGAGTTCCGCCTCTGTATACTCTGTGACGTAGGGCTCTAAAACAATAGATTTGATGATGTCACAGTAGATTTCACGCGGAAAAAGACTCGGGACCGATGCATTCACTGATGCAAAATGGCTGAAAATCGATGCAAACCAAATCTACCGTGACGTAGGTGATGCATAAGCTTTCTACTGTGACGTCAAAGGATGCGGTAAAAAATAACATATTTTGTCGCGAAATTATTGACGTTTAACTGTCGCAAAATAAAAAGTAAATAACAAAAAGTACACATTTGCGATCGCACGTTGCATATTGGACTTATTTTTGACAATTTCGACTGTTATTGAGACTATTTAAATTGGATTTCATCCTAAATATTGTATTCCTGACATTGAGTCAAGTTTAAGCAAATATTTGCGGTTTGATAGCTGGAGAGATTCAAAGATATTCTATTACTGAGTGCTTGACCAAGTATTGACGACAGCATAATATGTCTATATATTATTTCAAGCAACATGATTTCTCAATTTTGACCGATGCATTCGCATCGTTGGCATCGGCATATATATATATATATATATATATATATATATATATATATATATATATATATATATATATATATATATATATATATATATATATATATATATAAACCTTAAACTTAAATTTTAAGCGCGCAAAGCTTATAATGGAGCACAAGTTTCAAGCTTAGTAGTTTAATATTGCAACTATTTCGGAACGAATTGTTCTCGTAAGGAGATATTTACCATGTCTGTAAGAAATAATCCCCTTATATGATTTATAAATATATATACATACTGTAGATATTCTATTCTACATAAAATTGATTTTCAGCCTTCGCCGAATGCATGCATGAGTTAATGGTAACGCATTTTATTTATTTTTAAAATTTTATATGATATTGAAATTCTCATTGGTGACTTATACAATTATAATTATGTCTAAAGACTACGGAAGAGTAAGATTTTAATGAGTTTTAACAGATTCAAACATACAGTGATCGTGAGGGTAAATTAACAGAAAAAGAGGAACTGGCTATGATTTAAAATTAAAAAAATTAATTAAAAAGCCATTACAATGAATTCCAAATGTAATATCATATAATATAATATGACATGTATATTAGAAACACCTACACTGACGTAAACTAAGCACATACTGTAGATTAATGCATTATTTTGCACGAGAGGACGCGGGCCTATAACATTTATTGAAAAGCTTGTTTCAAAGTTGAAGTTTACTGCGAAAATATGAAAATCTTCCGTTTCATGATGGTCTCTTTGGGAATTTGTGTGGTGTTCCTGACGCTTGATGCTTTTGCAGCTAGACAACACACCATTATGGTTTCGACCGACCTACCAGACGTATTCCCTATAATACGTTCCCGTAAGTCAGTTTTACTTTTATATATTTGTTTTACAGTTGAACCTGTGTATTAAGCGGTCATCCACGGGGATTTCGCAAATGACCGCTTACACGGTGACAGCCTAATACATGCAGGTCGAACTACCCGAGCGGTTAAAAAACTGTTACTGATTCTGAATAAGAACAAGAGAGAGAACTGAGTTAGAGCCGTTTTAAGTTTAGCTGTTGCGGCGTGCTAAGTTTGGTTTGGTCAACAAATTACTCTTGAAGTGGCAGCAAAATCTCTTGCGCATGCTAGGAAATTTTCGCAACGCATCACCGATTCCATTTCTTCTCTTATACCGGTCACCGTTTAATACAGTGACAAAACAATGAAACCTTATGTCTGGCACTGTGCGAAAGGTTACCGTTCAATAAAAATCACTTCAACAGCTAATTGCATTTGCAGTATGAAATTTTCGGAATTTTGCCAAATGACAGCTTAAAAAGCGGTAACCGGTTAATTAATCGGGTGCCGCTTAATACAGGTTCAACTGTAGATAGTATCTTGATAATGTTATATAGTCTAGTGGTGCCCAGTTTTATAAAACAGACGTATTTTTTGCGAACTGATAAACACAAAACAATAGTGTTCGCACAAACTCGATAAAAAAGAAAAATATGCGACATGGTATTTTTTATAGACACAAAAAAATAGTGTTCGCACAAACTGCTGCCCAGAGGAACTGCTACCTCTATTGCTGGTCAGAGAGAGTATCTACAAAATATGCTAACTGATAGGGGTGTCATAATTTCTGACACCTCTATTGCTGGCCAGGGAAAATATCTAGAAAACATGTTAACTGATAGGGCTGTCAGACTTCAGTCTCACACCCCTATTGCTGGTCAGAGAAAATATCTAAAAATTATGGTAACTGATATGTGTGTCAAAATTTCTGACACCCTAGGCCTGTTGCTGGCTAGAGGAAATATCTAAAAAATGTGCTAACTGATAGGGGTTTCAGAATTTCTGACACCCCTATTGCTGGTCAGAGAAAATATCTAAAAATTATACTAACTGATAGGGGTTGTCAGTTAGCATATTTTTTAGATATTTTCTCTGGCCAGAAATAGGGATTTCAGAAGTCCTGACACCCCTATCAGTTAGCATTTTTTTTTTAGATATTTTCTCCGGCCAGCATTAGGGGTGTTCGAAATTCTGACAACTCTCTTAAATCATCTTTTCTGATTTGTAGAGATAGGGTAGTCCAAGATTTTGACAACCCTATCTCCGAAAATCAGATTAACGATAATATAATAGGGTTGTCTGAATTTCGCGCTATTCTGTCTCTAAAAATCATAATAAATGACACAAAAGGGTTGTCAGAATTTCTGAAAATCTATGTATAACCACAAAATATTGGAGCACAGTAAAATAATTTATGGCGAAAATTCAAAATTTTATTCAATCTCTATAAGTCGTGTTTTAAAATGAACGTTGTTCTGAATAATTAATATTTTTAATTGTATACTACATACTAAGAACATATCAGTTAGCATATTTTTTAGATATTTTCTCCGACCAGCAATAGGGGTGTAAGAAATTCTGACACCCCTATCATTTAGCATATTTTTTAGTTTTATTACTTTTGGGGGTAAACCAATATTAGTTTGCACAAAGTATAAAAATGTAGCTTAAAAATGGGCCAGAAATCTTGGTAACATTTCATACAGTTTTTAAAATAAATGTTTTATGCAAATACATTTTCGTCAAAATTTAGCGGAAAATAACAAAAATTTACTTCAAATTCCTTCGAATACCCATAATATCAAATTATTTTAATATTTTGCCTAAAAATTACGTAAATTCCGCACAATATAGCAAATAATACTCAAAATAGGCATTTTGGAATTTCTCAAAATTGTTTGGAACACGTTTCAAATTAAATTAAATTAATTTAAATTATTCTATATTTTTGCCATGATGAAATTTTTGCCAGGCCGTTGGTTTTGCATCGACATATATCCCTAAGCCATTCTTATATAGGCTCCCTTAACCAATTCAAAGCACTTACTCTTAGACCATGCACTTTTCATTTATAAGTATATTTATACAATCATATTTATACAATCATATATTTATCCCCGAGCCGGCGGCGCGAAGCGCCGTGCGAGGGTACTAATCCCCCCCGGCTATTTACACCCGGGGAAACGAAAGCATTAGCGAAGTCTAAAGTTCATCAATGAGCGCGGGCGTCGGTCACCAACAGTGAACTCTAATAAGACTGGAACGATAACTCAGGTAAACATGCCCATACTTGCCTGAAGCCAACCGTGCAAGGAATTGCACTTTTAAAAGGACTAAGGAGAGTTTCGAGGAGTGGGAAATTCAGTCAAAGTTTTATATTTTCGACGAAAATGTGCAAGAAAAGTCGTTTTTCATCAAAAGACTTCAATTTTAAAAACCCAAATACGATTTATTTGATAGTTAGAACTGCTTTGCATCCTACAACAGCAAAAATTTGAAGGGTATCAGGTTTGTTTTCATAAAAACGACACTAGTTGAACGTGCCGAAGTGAACTTTGCTCTTTAACTAAAAAAAACAACTTTAAAACGTAAGTCTACGGACCAATACCTTTTTTGTATTAACGTCTAGGTATAGTTGTTTATTTTGAGTGCTTTTTGACTTCTCTAAAACGTGAATAAATCGATTTTTCCGTAGAAATCCCCCGTGATTTGCGATTTGTGATTTGGCGCCCGGGAAAAGTTCGCGCGCTGTGACTTTCAAAAAAGAACTGGGGAGAGCTAAATTTCCTCGTAATTTTGTTTTTTTAGTAAAAATACGCCTAAAAATTAAGTTTTTCGTCCGAAGATTTCAATTTCAAAGATTCAAACTTGGTTTTCTGGATAGTTCTAAGTATTCTACATCCACTAACAGCAAAATCTTGAAAGGAACCATTTTTGTATTCAAGAAAATAACAAAATATTTTCCGTGCCGAACAAAATACGACTTTCAGGTACACAAAAAATAACGTTAAGTCTTTTCTACGGCTTCCAAACATGATTTGTGCAATAGTCCAAGTATCGTAGATGTTTTTAAGTTTTTTATCTATGTTCTAGCATAGCTAGAAAGGCAGAAATCCGAGTTTTTCGAAGAGGTGTATTTTCGCCGCCGTACCTCCAATGGCGGCCTTCAATTTGGCTTCAAAGATGGCGGCCGAGTTATCGTTCCAGTCTTATTAGAGTTCACTGGTCACCAACGATGGGTGGTCATCCTCACTGATCTCAAAAATATGGCGGATTGTCATGAATAACGGACACTGATTGGTCCAATTTAAAGTTTGCATTATAACGACTGCATGACGACAGCGAAATAGCAAACATTTCTTGATTTGATGATTGATAAATTTCTTGCAAATATATTTCATTTTTGCTCGTATTTCTGCAAGATTTTGTAAATTTCAAGAAAGAAAGGGCGAAAGAATCAGCTAAATGAAGGGAGCCGACGTTAACGAAGGTAAGTTTGTTTTAAATATTGATTTTATAATGGCTTTAAAACCCGACGGCCTTTGCGTATATGAAACAACTAAACAAGACAGCATATATGAATTTCAGTGTAACTTTAATATTGATTCCCTTTTTTATTATATTGAATTTTTTAAATAAAAAATAAAGCAAAGACCAAAGTTATTTGCAAGAGAGAATTTGAAATCATTTTATTGCAAACTCAAAGTTTATCGATAAATCCATTTAATAGTTAAAGGCAGTTTAGTTTTATAAAGAACACTTTAAAACGTTTTGTGAATTGTTTGTGGTTGAATTTTACCTTAAACTGAAGCTTGTATTACGTATAATTACATACCTAACATATATATGTTGGGAAATTGATAATTTTGTAATTAAAAGTGATATTTTTAGGCGATTTTCATTTGTAAGAATATTCTTAAAACATTATCGTGTTACCATGACAACTACTCTAGATACTTCCTGTTCGGAAAATACAACGGTTTTGTCAGCAAGGCGAGGGTTTCTGCATGCATGTATTTTCTAGTATATAAGTATATTTATTACTGTGTCAGATCAAGATGACAAGAGACGGAATATTCAGTAATCGTAGAATTGGTTCTCAGCTTTGCCAAGAGTTTTTCATGCAAAAATTACTTGTTGATTGGAAATGAATAATATATAAAGCTCTCGGGAAAATAGAAATTCGTTTACATGAGAATCTTTTAACTCAATGACAGACGGTTTAGCCTTTGAGATCATTAATAAGAATCATTCGGCGCAAAAATGGATCGAATTACTAAATTTTCTCTGTGTTTTGAGTTAAGAAAGTAGATACAATAAACCTGCAGTTGGAGTATAAAACATGTATAAACTTGCTTTTATTGTCATCAGTGCTGATCAATAAGGTTAAGTTTAAAATAGGATTTTCGGAATCTGGAATATTTTTTAAATGTGCGGGAATAGGATGGGAGACTTAAAAATTGCGCCGTTCGTGGGACCCATCATTTACGAAAAGCGTATGGAAAGCTGGTTGGGTCTTATACCAATATTATATATAATTACTAGTATACCTATCAGTAGTAAATGCTGACTTGCTCCTTAATTTGACGATATATCAAAAACGTTTCCCTCATCTTTCCATATTAACAAACTCAGTTTAAATGCAATCGTAAGCTCCTATAAACCCCCAAGTGAACGTAACTGTAAACTCAACACTAACTTAATCGTTGTAACGTTATTATTGTAAATATTATGAATAAATCCTTGTTTCTGTCCAAAATATATTTCTTTGATCTTGACCGTAATCACAATCCATCCCTAACCTTGGCTTTATTGTGGGCGAAACGTGAGAAACTATAACCATAAACTATTTCTTAATTAATCTTACTATATTCTACCTTTATTCTAATATCTGTGACATCAGAACGACAATAGTATGGACACTTGTACCCATTTTTGGAACCTTTTAGCTAGACTACAATATCAGCCAATAATTATTTTAAGACCACACAGATTATTCAATGCTTTTAATTACACAACGATACACTGTATCACTACTGCCTCGTACCCAGGCACTATATGTGTTGTTCTATGGCCTGGGTTCCATTTGCGTGGGCCGTCCCACGTGCGCTTAATGACGTAAACAAACCAAAGCGCCTGGGTACGAGGCAGGTATCACTATTAAAGACCATGTCCATGCACAAACATTACTTCAAACTATCACAAGTACAGTGTCAGTGAGTGCGCGGTATGTACTATCCAAAACACGAGCATCGACTCGAGTGCTTTATCAGATTCAAAAGACGAGAGCGCAGCTCAAGTGTTTTATATCTGATTAAGCCTGTTTTCCACTAGCAAATTTCTTCGCGCAAAGCGATTTTTTTATTATTAAAATTGAAAAGAATTTATTAAAAATCTAATTAGTTCCAGCAGAGCTTATTAAGGTGGTTTTCCACTAGGCGAAATTTTTCGATCGTACCGAAATTTCTATTGTTCAAATTCAAAGGATTTCTGTTTAGTTCCAGCTGAGTGCTTGTAAAGGCAGTTTCCCACTAGGCGAAATTTTTCGACCAAATCAAAATTTTCTTTTGTCTTACAAGCACTCAGATGGAACTAAACAGAAATCTTTTGAATTTGAACAATAGAAATTTCGGTTCGATTGAAAAATTTCGCTTAGTGGAAAACCGCCTTAAAGACAAAAGATTCGCTAGTGGAAAACCGGCTTAAAGCACGGACTTATCCACTTATCCATTTTTTTAGTGTCCCAAAAAACCCCAGAACGATCCTATTGTTAGAATTTGAATGCCTAGCTCGGCACAAGTGCAGTAAATTTTATGCATAAAGAAACTGTTTAAGAAGCTGCTTTAAATTCCCAAGAGCAGAAAATCGATTGAATACAATTCACTTCGCCAAGTTGCCTTTCTTTTGAATTTACTGATGCAAAGTCGTTTAAGAACTGAATACCGAACAACATGGAGCAAAACTTGCATCCAACGACGTCAACTTAATTAAGCCACTTATACTTTGAAAACTAGAGTTGAGGACACTGTTTTTTTAAATGAATTTGAATTTGATCCATACAATAAATACAAAATACACCAAAACAACTGCATCGTTACCGGCTTATATAAACTGACTATAATGAGATTTCCCGTATTTATAGCATCATGCATGCAAAGCATTCTGGTAGGTTAACAGCAATGCATTCTGGTCGGTTAACAGCAGTGCATTCTGGTTGGAGAAACGGAAGTAAAATCTTGCTTTCAGAGCCCAATACGAATTAGAACTGCTGACTTGCTCGCTCGCTTTAGGCTCGCTCGCTGTGTCAGCAATTATGTGATTTGAACTAAGAAAACCAATTGTAAATCCTCTATAAACGATCCAGTTTGTTCAATTGGTCCTGAAAAATTCATTAGATTGATTGGCGATTGTATATAAGCATCTCTATATAAAAATGTC
>CACRXK020015920.1:0-11795 GCA_902702795.2 Paramuricea clavata | reverse complement strand
GCAGTCCTTCGCACAGAAAACGGAGCTCATCAGGCTGATAAATTGCCGCTAAAGTTTAGGTTTTATGCATTGCTTGCTACCGCGGAAGCGATAAATGTTCTTTATGATACATCTAATCAGTATTTGGTCCAGTGATGTAGGGACCGGGTGCACGTGGAGAACGTGCCGGTGCCCCCCCCCCCTCCCAAATGTTTTTCAAAGTGCCCTTTTTTGTGATGGAAAGTGTCCTTTTGGTACAAGCTAATGTTGCTCTAAATACCATATTAAGATCGAAGGTGCCCTTTTGTGAGAAAATTTGATGTTTTTAAAAAACGTTCGTTGTACGTTGGAATTCAAAAATGAAGAAAATGTATTATATTAAGCATGAAATGCGGTATAATTTTTCTCCCCCCGCCCCGCCCGTCCCCACACTTCCGGGAAATATTTTTAAAAATTATCTGCCTGAAATGGAGACATTTGACAGGTCCAATGAACAATTATGGTCTGGATTGGCTTTGTCCATTGCCTGGAAAGGTGGTTCAGGACATGCTGTGTCGGGAATAGTAATTAATCCGCCACCTCTCTCAAATCTAAAAGTCACATATAACCTCCCATTTCTTTGCTCACAAAATTTTACACACTCCTATCGTAGGACATTCTCTGGCTTCTCTTGAAAACACAGATATTCTGCTTATCTGGATGTCAAGTAAACGTCAGTTCGGTAATAAGTGAAAAATTGTTGCCCGCCACGACCTTGCTACGTGCACAAATAAACAATATGGCGGCGAAACTCGTAAGTTTATAAGCTAGGATTTTCCAAGTTTGTCTTAAAATACTAATAGTTTTTTCAAGCACAACGCGGCCAAGCACCAAACTACACAATTGATATATTTGACATACATTACTATACAACATGATGGTCGAAGTTGAGAACTCAGGTCTACTTTCTGTGAAAGCCGTGGCAACGTTAGGCAATAGAAAGGTTAAGATACCCCGGTTTCGGTGTACCGGTACGAGTAGTGTCATCTTGTTTTACTGATGTCTGTAATTCGATCATACTTTTTCTGTTTTCTTGCAATAGACAATGATATAATGCGACGAAAAATGTGCACCTTAATTACGAGTAAAGGTACAGACATCGACGAAAATATTGCTAACCAAAATCATGCTACCCGTACACGTACAACGAAACCGGGGTATCTTAACCTCTCTAATTGCTCATTATTTTCCCCTCCAGCTACTAACCTCTGAAATTCTACACATCCGGAAACGAGTGCGGTTGATAGTTTTGAAAGATTATTACAGTTATACATATAGAGCCTAAATATAAATGCACCGAATTTTAATTTAGCATGTTTTGTCAAGATTTGCATACATAGTTCTTGTATTAAATTTTATATTTCTCTTGCAAGTCGTCTTGCCTACATCGACTGCTATGGACATGCGAGCATATACTAATGAAATTTGGATGCGCACTATAATTAAATGCAATTATTAGTAAATTTACCTGTTGAAGAACATTTAACACCAGCATCCTCACTGTGACTGCAATCATTACTTCCCCAATCTCTATGTGCACAACTTCTCAAATTTTGTTCAGTCCCTTTACATTGTACCTCATCTAACCAAATCTTTCCAGAACCATCAGGAACGGAGCTCCCTTGGCGAGCTTCAAGAGCATTTAGATAACCAAGTTCACGACATACAACTGCAGCATCATTTATATCCCAATTATCATCACATATTGTTCCCCATTGTCCTTTGTAGAATACTTCCACACGGCCAGTACCATTTTCACTTGATGGGCCTTGTAACCTGACAGATATCGCTGCAAAAAATAAAACCAACAATTTAGTGAATGACATCCAGTTACCGCAAGTTTTCCCTGGGCAAAAAAAGTCAATTTTTTCAATTCTGTCAATATTAATAAGTAAGTGAGTGAGGGAGTGAGGGAGTGAGTGAATGAAAGCCATGTAGTATATTAAAGGACACTGGCAACCAAAATTTTTATTGCTTATATCTATTAGGTATATTACGGAATACTTAATTTTATATTTTGGCCGGTTTGTCGCGTTTAGTTGTTGACCATTGTCTGCCATTTTGAAAATAAACATTTTTGCCACAGCATACATTATCTGACGTCATTATAGCTGGGTAAGCACAATTTCATGACTATAAAACAATACCGACTATTACCACGCGTAGTGCACTTTGAGCCAAAACCAAAAGCAGAAACGTTTTACTAAGTATGTACCTTGTTTGTAACACTATTTCTCATAGTATACATTCTAATCCGTGTTAAATAGACGCAGAAATTCGAGTGTAACAAGGCAATGTTGTTCTCCTCTAAATAATTTAACACCTGCGAGTGCACGCACTTCTCAATAATCTTTGATGCAACTGGTAGAATGGTAATTGCTCTGTAGTTGTCAATATCCTTAGCAGATCCCGATTTATAAATTGGTATAATCTTACCCTTTTTCCAATCAGTTGGAATGATCCCAGTATTCAATGATGTAAATTGATAAAGTTAGTTAAGAGCAAGCTTGTAACCTACCTGACCACGGTGGGAATCGAACCTACGACCTTTGGAATACTAGCCCAATGCTCTGCCAACTGAGCTACGCGGTCAGGTCGGTTCGAGTATGTGATATTTCGGAACAGAATCTATGATGCTTGTGATGTTACTCTGAGTGTATATCCACACCGGGCAAGCTTAACAAATATGCCTGACCACGGTGGGATTCGAACCTACGACCTCGGAAAAATGTATTAGGAATATCAGTAATTGCAGGTGAGAGCACTTTAGGACCCAGTTTGGAAGTTGATCGGAACCGCTAGGTTTGGGATTACACGTAGTAGCCGTTCCACGGTTGTTTATGATTAATTACATGGATCATCATTGTCAGTTGGGAGGTTAAAATCGTCTGCTAGTTATGTTATTTCCTAAACATTCATGTGCAAGGAAATGGTCATTGATTTCAAGAAAGTGAAGCGTCAGTTCGATACAATCACCGTGAACTGCAAAGAACTCGAGCCAGAAGGTTGGAATACATTAAAT
The DNA here is from genome assembly GCA_902702795.2 of Paramuricea clavata. Classification (NCBI taxonomy): domain Eukaryota; kingdom Metazoa; phylum Cnidaria; class Anthozoa; order Malacalcyonacea; family Plexauridae; genus Paramuricea; species Paramuricea clavata. The sequence continues at coordinate 8,755 of CACRXK020015920.1, read as the reverse complement.
AATCTGCTTAACAAGAAATCCAAAACCACAGTTGTTAATGAACTTAGCGTAGACCATGGAAAAAATGTAATATTCAACGTAACCTTGACAACCTATTAGCTAATCAGCCAAATACGCTTGTAATACTTACTGGCGACTTTAATCCAACGTCAACCGGATTGAAATCGAAAGATTTGACTCAAACAAATCAACTTAAACAACTTGTCACTTTTAAGACAAGGGATTCTGGTATCCTGGTTTGGTTCCTGACAAATCGGACTAGGTTATTTGAATTGTCTCAGTTACCTAAAATTGCATCCTCCGATCATTTCACAATACTGGCGAAACCACTACTAGGACCTAAGAAGAACAAAGTAACTGAAAAAATTATTTCTCGTGATATGAGGGATAGTGCCTGGCGTGAATTTGGTCGATGGATAACCCAGAAAGATTGGAATCCAGTCCTTAATACTTCCTCCTGTGAAGATAAGTTCCAACTATTCATCACAGACTTAAAGCAAGGTGTCGATTGCTATCTCCCACAAAGGACAGTAAAAGTTCACCAAACAGATCGCCCATGGATGACAAATAAACTCAAGATATGGATCAGAAAACGCCAAACCGCATTCCAAAGACATGGTAAAAACTCGTCCATATATAAACACTGGAGAAATAAAATTCAAAGGGAAATTAAAGCGGCCAAGTCACATTATTATAAATATAAAGTTGCAGAACTGGGACAGATTAACCCCCGGAAATGGTGGAAACAAATAAAAAATCTTATGGGACAAGACATTCAACAGCAGTGGCATTATCAATTTCTTGTTGACAATGGGAATGTTAAGATACTCGCAGATAGAGTCAATGACTTCTTCTTGAGCATAACTGAGAACTTTTCACCGTTATCTCTTCTTTGTCCAACTCAGCATGTCCCAAACGAGTTCCTTGTGTCTGAAGCAGAGGCTTATCGATCTTTGTCATCTCTACAAGTAGCCAAATCTGTTGCACCGGACGAACTCCCAAATAAAGTATTAAAGGAATTTGCTACGGAGCTTTCTCCGGTCATTCAGGATATTTACAATCAGTCCATTAAGGAAGCATATATCCCAGATTTACTTAAATCCTCAATTATATCTCCCATACCGAAAGTAACCCCACCGCAATCAATTGAAAGCGACTTACGTCCAATATTCCTAACATGCAATTTGGCTAAAATTATGGAGGGATTTTTCTGTAGGAGACTTCTATCACAGCTGACAAGAAAAATTGACTCCCGTCAGTTTGCTCGTAAGGGTCACTCCACTACGGATGCACTACTATTTTTGCTTCAACCTGTCTACGAGGCCCTCGATAGCGGAAATGCTTGTGCTCGTTTCTTTTTTGCCGACTTTAGCAAAGGGTTCGACCGCATTGACCACCATATTCTCATTAAGGAGCTGATGGAATTGGATATTCATCCTGTTTTATGCAATTGGATTAACGCTTTTCTTTTTAACAGAAAACAAGCTGTCGGAATAGGGGGGACTTTGTCAGACTGGAAATCCCCAAATGGTGGTATACCTCAGGAAACTAAACTTGGTGTTATTTTTTTCTCGGTTATGACAAATAAGCTAATATCTGACTGGCATTTCAGGACAAAGTTTGTTGATGACACAGCTGCGCTAGAGATCATTCCCAGGTACTCAATTAGTTATCTGAACCATACGGTAGATGAATTACATCAATTCTCTGTAAATCATAACATGAGTCTCAACCCACTTAAATGCAAGGAGATGGTAATTAGTTTCATGAAAAATTACAACACCATAATGAGGCCTTTTGTAATAGGCAGCAACGTAGTAGAAGGGGTAACTAATTTGAATTACTTGGAGTTCAATTGAGTTAGGATCTCAAGTGGAATAAACATGTTGATTATATCTACAAAAAAGCTTGTAAGATGCTATATTCCCTCCGCCTACTTCGTAGAGCTGGCGTTGAGCAAAGGAATATACTAAAAGTGTATCTAACTACTATCAGACCCGTATTGGAATATGCTGTTCCAATATGGCAAGCGATTCCTGACTATTTAAGTGAAAGGATAGAATCAATACAGACAAGGGCACTTCGAATCATCTTCCCTTCCATAGACAATTATAATCAGGCGATGATGATGGCACATATACCAACATTGGAGAGCAGACGCGCACTGTTATGTAAAACATATATGACTAAAATGAAGAAAGAGGATCATCCCCTGCATTTTATGCTCCCAGAACATAAGATGAGCGAATGCAGGTATAGCCTACGAAATGGGCAAGAAAATACTATTTTTTTTAAGAACACAACCAAATGCAGAACTTTAAGATCTGAACAATTTTTTACCTTTAAATATTTTTAATGTTTATACATAGTTTTAACAGTTGTATGTATTCATGTAAATATAGTTTTAGTAATACATTGGACTCGTTAATTCAGTGTAAATATACTGCAAGAGAGTTTCAATAAACATCAATTATTATTTAATTATAATTATCAATTATTATTAAGATACAGTCGACGAGTTTAATAAATTTTTCACTTCTATAGGTCCCAAATTAGCAAATAACATTGCTGACAATGGCAGTAGTCCTGATCCTTTGTCATACATAGATCAAGTCACAAATATATTTCACTTTCATAGCATATCATGTTATGTTATGAGCTGAAAGGAGAAATACAAAATATGCAAATGGCAAAATCTACGGGCCTAGATAAGATCTCAACTAAGCTAATAAAACAGGCAGCGATTCTTCTACTTTACTAAAATTATAGTCGTGTAGTGACCAATTGCCAGAAAATGTAAATTAATTAACTCCAAAATCGCAGTGAAAATGCCTTCTTCCTCAAAAGCCCCAAGCCAATCTTAAATATTTCCGGATATATGCCTTCGCTTCACTTCCTTAGAACCATAACACGTTTTTGACCTATTGGAGAGTGACCTTGCATGCGGATAATTTGGATTTGAATGCGAATAATTTCAAAACTAAGCGATGAAACGCAAATCCCAGCGGCAAGATTTTCGAAAATTTTATATTTTGTGGGATTTCATTGAAATAAGTCCAAAAAATTAAAAAAACAGCGGAAGGTCTAAACCGGAAGTAGTAAAAATGTACGCGTTCTGATTGACTTAGCGCCAAAAGGTAAACAAATACTCTGATTGGTCGAGAACAATATTCGCCCTTGTTATATATGTGTGTGTTAATTTGTGTACATTTATGTTTTGCGTGTGCTATACAGTCTATGGTCTATGGTCTATGGTCTATAGACGTAAATGTATGTACCATATATCAAATAATTCCGTGGTACTTGTACAAGCTCATTGTGCAGTTACAATACATGTCCGTAATTGATAAACGCCATAATTGACGTTGAAAAAAAAATTATTTATATTGCAAGAAAATTACCTGTTGAAGAACACTCGACTCCAGCATCCTCGTGATGACCGCAATTATGCTTTCCCCATCCAATATGAGAACAACTTGTCAAACTTTTCTCACTTCCAGTACAGGCGACGTTGTCTAACCATATTTGCCCGGAACCACGAGGAGCATGACCTCCTTGAAGAGCTCTAATTGTATATTTATATCCAAGTTGACGACATACTACTTTAGCATCATTTATATCCCAATTATCATCACAGATTGTTCCCCATTGCCCTCTGAAAAATATTTCCACACGGCCAGTACCATTTGCACTCGATGGCCCTTGTAACCTGAGAGATATCTCTGTAAAAATTGAAAGAACAACTGAGTGAATACTTGTCGGATATCTTTTTCTGAAATGTTTTCTCTGGGCGAAAGCCTATTTTAAAATCGTGTCTAATTATGGACGACTAGTCGTATACGATCAAAACCTCTACCCAATAAGAAACGATGGTTTACTATTATCGTCATCGTCAACATTAATTATAAATATCCCAAATTTATGTGATATGAGTCGGTCTTTTAACTTTATTGTATCCACATTTAACTCGACATACATAAATTTCACGCTAAGGGACCGGTCATTATTTATGGTGGGGGTGGCACCGAAGAGAAATGTTTTTCGTGGCAAAAAATTTGCTGACCCGACCATTAAAAAGTAAAAAATTTGATTACCCAACCTCAAATATCAATTAAAAAATAAATACCCACCCCTGGCCAAAAACTTTACAAAAAGGTACCACTCAGTTGTCACACATGTCCCTTGCCACCTCTGTGACATGAGTTTGATAACGGATTGTGAATTTTTTTGCAGACTAAAGTTTCATGTTGTCTGCACATGTAGTTTCTTTGGAGACACCATTTGTCTCCCAACAAATTGAAAACCAGTGATCAAGATAATGACTCCGATTGATTCACATATTGTATTGACATATGACTGTTGACATTGCTTTTTAGTCTCCAATATTTCAGTGAGTCATGCTTTGGAAATTATTATTACCCAACCCTTGAGTTGTTTTGTTTTTCTTTTACCCAACTTTTTACTCACTCAAAATTTTGTTTACCCAACCCTTTTCTCTTCGGTGCCACCCCCCACCATAAATAATGACCGGTCCCTAAACTTCTCAGAGGCGTACCGGTTGTATGAGTGGCGGCGGCGGAAGTGGGTGGCAATATATCCCCCATTGAAAAGGCTGAATCCTGACGAACAGTATAGGCGCAAGGCAAGTTGACCGTCAGCACTCCATACTTGCAATCCCCTATTGGGAGTAATTTTAGCCCATTCTTGTGGAGGCCAGTCAATCTCTTGAGTTATAGGGACGAGGTGTAAGAACTACGAAGCGACCAAAACTAGTCCCGTTAGGCCCCAGTTACACAATACCGGATTCGCATCAGAGCGACATCAAATTTTACTGCTTCGAGGTGAATTTGGCTCTTAAAATTATGATAATATAATATAATTAAACAAAAACTTTACATATGAAAAGTTGTAATAGCAGACAAGACTGGAAAACGCTTTATATTGATGTCGCTCTGATACGAATCCGGTATCGTGCAACTGGGGCCTTAGTTAACATCCGGTATCGTGTAACTGGGGCCTTAGTAACTCAGTTACGAACGTATAGCCTCATTAAAACGATGTATTCGTCGAAACGCATAGAAACTGGGCTGCTCATATAAAATTGGTAGAGAAAGCACGTCATGAATTTCCGTCTGATGTTAAACGAATATTATAAATAACATACCGTTCCATGCACAAATTAACGAGCTAATCTCACAACCTCGCAAGCCAGGCTCTCTACTTCCGCTTCCCTCCCTAACACGCTCCAGCAGAGACCCTGGTTCAGGCTGGTCACGTGACATTCTGGTGTGTTTTTTATTAATTAGCAACATGTATGTTACTTAGGGAGGAGTGGCTGAGTAAATCATTGTTCACAGTTCACAGTAAATGCATTCTGAACGGATCGTATAAATGCAATATACTCTTTTTTATTGGAAAAGCCAAACCGCCAAAGATACTCCAAAACAAAGGCAATAAATCAGGCGATTGCCGTATGTGAACCACTGACTCTGTGCCACTGATCAGTGATGCGAAACGATTCAGTTCCTCGCGGCCGGTTCTTCGCAGAAAACATTTTGAAGACATCTACATAGTTCTGTATTTCAAGCCTAAGATGGCTAAGAACACTCAGAATTCAATTTCTTTTACAATTAGAGGACTACAATTACAATTACAATTAGACTGGAAATAAAACTGCGACTGTCTTTGTGTTCGGCTAGATAGACAATCGGGTAACGGCAACGCTTGTTTATAATTCCCTGTTCTTCAAAATGACCCACCGATTCGATGGACACAGAGCCAAAGGTAACTACAACTTATAGCCTGCTAACAGAATTATGTAAAAGAAGTATTAATTCATGTAGATACAATTCCAAGGCTTTGCAAGCCTTTGTTGTATCCTATGGCTATGTTGTTTTGTACTAAATCGGCAGGGCCGCCGAGAGGGCGAGCAGGGGGGGGGGGCAAATTGACCCGGACTCCCAGGTTCTGGGGACCCCTAGAAATTTTTTGTTGGGCCCCAGTCGTTTTTTTGCGTGCAATATGTCCCCCCTAAGGGCAAGATATTTGTTTGTTTGGGCAAAGTACCGAAATTTGGTATGAAAAATTGAGGTAAAGTCGCTGGAAAGTACAACGTACTCTTCCGGGAAATTTTTCCCCTAAAAAGTTGTCGACGGGTGGGGGGGGAGTTGTTTTTTTCCGAAAAAAATTTTGAAATTGGGGCCCCTAAAAAAATTGCCCCGGGCCCCCGCCAAGCTCTCGGCGGCCCTGACTAAATGTACTTTTCGACTCGCAATTTTATAAACAAGCGTCAGCCAAATCTGTTTCCAAACAATATGTTCTATACTCATACTAAACGTATATAAAGGCTATTAACTTTGACCATCACGAATGTAAATGATCAGTAAAGTATTGTATAGTAAAATATAATATGATTAATTTGCTTTGGCAAAGATATGGAAAATATTAATAGCTGTATATGCTCGTTTCCCCTGTTTACTCAGCTGTATGTCACTGTCAGCATAGACAATCCAGAAGACATGTCTTCTGGATTGTCTATGACTATGCTGTCAGTTACGATATTGTTTTGCTACACCTTCTTTATATCATCAGATTTCAGCTGCTGTTCACTTTAATACACAGAGCCAGAGATATAAAGTGTCGTACCATTTAACTCATTAGAATGATTAAAACGTTTTATAACTTTTTTCACTATTCCACTTTTATGTCCGAGCTGTTTGTATTTCGATGTCCACTTCACATTTCACACTTAATGTATCGCGAAACGTACTGCGCGTACTCTACAGGATTTGTATATGATTGCGAACCTGTGACTGTACGTGTTTAAAAACAAAGCCTGATTCCACGAGCGCTTTTTCTTGGCGAAATGCGAAATATTTCACCTGTTTCTTTTGAATTGCGACCACTCGAATAAATTATTTCTACTTGATTGCCCACAATTCAAAAGAAACAGGCGAAATATTTCGCATTTCGCCGGAGAAAATGCGCCCGTGGAATCAGGCCTTTAGGGAGGGAAGCGGAAATTTTTCTCGTCTGGTATTACACACCTTATACGCATGGACAATACAATTATAAGTTGTTCGAAATCCATTGTCACAAATGTTCACATTGTTGTAATTCGTTGAAAAAATGCGGACCATTAAACTCAGAAAGTTAGGACACAAAACTCCAGCAATACCCAACTTGGGCACCAGTTATTGCAAGGAATAATAATGTATAGAAATGCTGAAGTGACAGATACAGCGGTTAACAATTAATGCATGGTTTGCTTCGCTATTTATGGTGAGATACCGAACAGTAATAAAAACTGCAGAGCGTTTGCAGTCTCATGTAACTCGTTAATCGTGACTACGGTTGAAAGGTATCAAGGCGTTATTAAAGTACTTACATTTACTATTTGCGTAAATACAAGGATGAAAAGTAAATTTGCATCGCTATTCAGAAATTTTGAGAATATCAAAAAGTACGTACATGCATGCCTAACACCAAAAAATACCACATCCCAAAGAGGTGAGGGTAATGGTATCCTATTTCATAGTGCCCTATAGCTACTCTTTGCTCAGCTAGAACAAGAAATGGAGTAAATGGTGCTCAGCCTACTCATTCCAACCTGTTATATTTCGACGTTTCAAGAAAAGGCCCTTCGTCTGGAGTTACTATAGCCAAACTTTGAGTTTGGAATTAAATTGAATTCAGTTCTTTCATGAAAATAACTTTGTTCCCATATTTATTTAAAGATTTTTCATAATCTAAAACAATAAAAATGCATGGGTAACTTGTAAAAATACATTGACTAGACGCTGGTTGCTTTCAAAAACCGAAAATCGTTTTTTTAAAGGAAGCCGTAATATTAACAACCATTTACCCTCTTTCCCTTTATCTTTTGTTATAAAGCAAAAACAAATAAAGAAACTGTTTGACCACTTGTCCTCCCGTATATATAGGTTTTCCATGCACTCGTCCCATATATACGATGGATTTCTGATTGATGTTTTTTGTCCAATTCCCATTGTGCTCTTAATAATATGCGAAGATTGAATGTATGAAAATAACCAATATTAATGTAATAAAATTAATTCTAATAAATGAATGCATTACACTACTGGATGGCTATAAATACCAAGTGTGGCCATAGTTTTAACGGCTTGTGCGGAGGAGAACGGCCCACCCAGACTTCCCGCCCCTTCATTTGTGTTGGTCGAACTCCGCCGCACACCGTGTCAGCCATGCTGTTCCAGTCTGCCCGAGACTGGGCTGAGCCCATTTACTCCATTCCTTATTCTAGCTGAGCAAAGAAATAGGATACTATGTATAATTGGCGCAACAGAAATTTTTTTAAATTGCCAAAATAATTAAATATTCTAAATCAAATCATTTTATGAAATAAAATTTGGGGTTACGATGTCGTTTACGAGTTAAATTACTTAAAAGCAAAAACATCCGCAACTATTGAATCGTTATTGTTGTCATAGAAACGGCAGTGGCGTAGCTTTGGGGAAAAATTCAAACCCTTTAGATGTTGTTTTACATCAATAAGATATCTTTTGTTTGGGGTCGGCTATTTTGCGAGCTGCGAGTTGCGAGTTGCGAGTTGCGAGTTGCGAGTTGCGAGTTGCGAACTGCGAGTTGCGAGTCGCTAGCCTCGCATTGAATTAGGCTTTGAAAGTATATTAATATGGACGACATGGAAGGCGAAGGGTTTTTCATCGAAGGGTTTTTTGTTTCATAAATATTAATGACCTTCGAAGTTAAGGTC
>CACRXK020015918.1:648-11796 GCA_902702795.2 Paramuricea clavata | reverse complement strand
GCTTAACATTGATAGGTGCATAAGAACCACCATTTCTCAAACTTTATCTGAATTAGTTGTGTAACAGCATTTATACAAAATACTGTTAAAAAAGGCCAAGTGGGCCTTCACTGCTATAAAGGGCATTATATCCAATGGCATTATAGGACCAACATTTCCATGGCGTTGTTCTCCAAAGCATCGAGCAGCGTTATAAATCAGATTGTCTTTTTTACCAGCATGAAGTACAGACATAGCCTTGGCAACAATTGGGATGAGGGACAAATTTAGCATCTAAACCAGGAGCATCTAAACCAGGAGCATCTAAACCAGCATCTTTACCAGCCATTTTTCAAACGGGTGGATGAGTAGCTGTTCTTATTGTCACTGCATGGGTTAGTTTTGAAAATCCAGAAGTTATGACAAGTCATCATATCATATCAGTAACATTACCAGAGAAGTGAACAAGTTTAGAACTCCAAATTTAATGATGATGCTTAAATCTTGCAGACGAAATCATTGACAAAAATAGAATCCTCTAGCCAAAATCACAAATCTATAAAAACATCAGCCAAACAATGAATTTCACCAATAAAATCTTGTTACAGAAGTGCTTTAATTTTTTACATACTTTAACCAATATATATAAATCCATAATATATCGAAACTTCTATAGTATATCAAATTTCTTTAGAAAAAAGCTAATAATAGCAGTTCATTATCGATCTGAGTGACAAGGCAGCATATTTTACAAAGGGCTATATTCAACGGTGAATATCTCGAAAACGGTTGAGAGGCCGAGGGGGGCCGCTGGATAGAATTAAAGATTATACTTTTATTTAACTAATCGTGAAAAAAATAGCGAAATCGAACCATGGAGATTTGAGAATTTTGTCTTCAAAGATTGTTGACAGAAACGCCATTAAATTACATCGCGACGTCATAGCGCCTAAGTGAGAGGTCAAAATAAACTGGAAAATGACGCTTACCTTTTAAGATACCGTTCCAATGGGTAGATTGACTGTTGTAGAAGTAGTATCGCGTGAAATTTCCCGAAAAAATGCATAACAATATGAAAAAAATCGATATTTATGAGCCCTATGTAAATTTTCGATGCCAAAAGCTTCGTCCGAGCATGAGGAAAATGGCGCAATCTGATTGGTCGAGATGTTCGCCTAATTGGCTGTCCAACCTCCTCTGTCGTGTTTATTAATTACATATTCGCTCACTCTCCCTTTACTCTTCCAATGCGCACGAGATTAATTATGCAATCCAATCAGATTTCATGCAGCTCTTGACTGGTCCAAAACACATTTACATACCGGCATATTCGTTCGCTCTCGTGCTACGGTGCAGGTTAACTAACATAATTCATTTATAACTTTCATTCACTTGTAAACATATATATACGCCTCATTTTTTGTTGCTAGCAATAAGGCTAATTATAGTCTTGTGTGTGCCACATCTTGTGATACGAAATTAAATGCAACTATAACATTCGTAGTCATTTATTATCCTCCTCGCCTTAGCTCATTTTGAATTTCCGCGTCGCGTTTGCTCATTTGGAATCATCCGGTTGTGCGGCTTTCCAGTCAGCGAAAAATTGTTTCGAACCGAATCTGATAACGAGTCTGGTCACGCAATATTTTTATCTTTTATATTATAATCTTCCATTCATGATCATGACCAAATTACTATATATATATAGCCCCCTTCAACGTATCAATGAATTTAATGAATTTAATAACAGCCTGGCGTCCACCATGTACAACGTTCTCAGATACTCATTTATGAGTATAGAATGTTAATTAGCAACTATACGAGCGTTGCAATGCAAACCAGTTGAAACTATACAGCTACGCATGCATGCAGGTACCGAATGTATTCCAAATTCATTTGATATGGCATGCATAAATAAATATCGCTTCTGTAGGATACTATTTACTCCCAAAGAACTAAAGAAGAGTAAATTATTGTAAATAATAGCATGGAATTCAGGTCGATTAGTGAAAAAATAAACCAGAAAGCCGAGAGATTAATTTCGGAGGCTTTTGCAAGTAGCAAGTGTTCACACTGTAAACTTTAACATTGTGAATCATTTATATGAAGTGTTATCTTTTGTGAGTTAATTAAACATCAGTATTAGAGGTTATGCATAAAGATGAGGGACGATTATAGTAACTAATTGTCCCGTGAGATAATTATAGTTTCTAATTGTCGCTCATGTACGTCTTGGCAATGAGGTAAATTAATTATTCATTATAATCGCATCTCGCGAGACAAAGGATTTCGAGGTAGCTATCTGATATTACAACGATTATAACATTATGGAGCAGGATTAGCACAATAGTCCATGCACCTATTACGTAGCGTAACACACGCCCACTCGGGCATCTCCCCCAGGCGTCAATGTAACACGGTCGCCCATGCACGTGCGCACTCCTCTCTTCGCACTTCGCCGGTACATATAATACTACTCAAAGTGCTTGAAATTGATAATTAAAAACAGTAAAATGACTTTGAGTGAATTAATAATTTATTAATTTAAAAACATCAAGACAAGTAATTAACACACGCGTCGTTATATTAAGGCAGGTGTCACCATATGAATGATCGGTCAATAGTGAAATACTTGGCTACAGGGTTTTTAGCTCAAAAATGAGAAGTTTCTTTAAAGAAGCATTCATAACACTACAATGTTTGTTCATGTTCTTGCTGCCTATTTCTGTCAAATTGCAAGAAAACTCTTGCACGGATGTTCGTCATGTCGTAATGCCCTTTCGTTTGCTGTATAAAGGTAAGTGATTAAGTCGAGACTCGCATTTTCCCATATCTAAACCGTCGCTTCATTTTTGAATAACAATACACTGTACGCTATATTTCCCATTATTTTCTCCGGTGGCATTTGTTCAAATTTTCTACCCTGTATCGTATCGCAAAATATTTCATTATACTAAAACTAAAAAAATTTCCTATTAAATGCTAAAATGTATTATCGAGGAAAAAGATAATTATGCTTTTTCTGGCATTACAAAATTGTTAGTTTTGGTCTAAGTAAAATAATGCAAGGAGAGAAATTGGGAGTCACCAATTTTCCTTTCGTTATACGAGATAATAAAGAAATAGATTATTTTAAAGAAAATTTCGTACGCATGTGTTACCAAAGCAATGAACTATGTGTTACCAAAGCTAACATATTTTATAATATGAAAAAAGAAATGTTAAAATACATGAGTATCTCGATATCTGTTGTATAAAGCATAAAATACGATGCTTAAAAATGTCAAATTTTTATACACCTAAACTTTGTGGAGCCATGCACGTTCAATGTTTTATTAATGCATCCGCATGCATGCTCACAACTTATCAGCTGATGTGTTAATTGCTTTGCGTACTTTGTTAATAGGATTAATTTAAATTAAAACTTTCATTCACTTAGCTTGTAAACATATACGACTTATTTTTTGTTGCTAGCAAAAAAGCTAATTTGTCTTGTGTGTGCCACATCTGGTGGTACGGAACTAAATACAACTTAAATTTTTTCGATGCATGCGAAATGCCGAGGAGTCTTGTCACGTGACATTTTGGTCCCAATTCGTCGCGAATGTTGGCATATGGCTCAAACGTGGGCTTTTTATCGTTGTTTGCGACTTTCCATCGTTCAAAAGCCGCATCTAGATAATTATGTTCTAGGGGAATCGGGATATTGTGCGTAATACCGGAACAAGAAGCTCCGATATGATGATGGTTTTCATCATTATGCTATTGCTTTTAGCTATATTGCCTATCTCCTCAGATTAACTCAGTCTACACTAAATATTACTATATATATATATATATCTTCCACTCATGATCAAATTACTATACATTGGATCCTTCAAAGTATAAATGAATTTAATAGCAGCCCTTCGTCCGTCAAGTATAACGTTCATGCAGTTGTTTTTTCAGATACTCATCCATGAGTATATGTATAGTTTATTTTGAGGCAACGAGGGGATATGTGCATGATTTATTCACCGAGGCGCGCCGGGCCGAGGTGAATATAAACACATATCCCCGAGGTGCCTCAAAATAACGTACTTATTTTTCAAATTGCGAGGTCGCGTTATAATGAGTCAGAGTAGAAATATTTCTTAATGCCACATTGCCTTCGTGATGGGTTTTTTTTCTCATTTTTTGTGCTGCAAAGACATTGCAGGTGAATATTGTAGAAGGGGATTATTAGAAGAAATTCATTAGAGGGTAATTTGAAAGTTACATTAATATATTCAAACTTCATTTGCTACGGAATGAATAGGAAAACATTGTTTTATACTAGAAACCTACAATCAGTTTCAAAAGTCTTGGGACAGATTCCACAAAACCTTTGAATTTCAACAAACGACAATCCCCCCCGCCCCCTGTTCAATGTTGTGTCCCATTTCTCGTCGGGTTTGATGTGTTTTGGTTTAAACAACATTGATTGGGGTTGGGGGAGGGGGAGCGGAGCGGTATAGAACCCGTAATATATCAATACGCGGTACCTAAACACTTTTGCTTGGTACTTAATATTCTGAAAATTATTTTCCCGCGACAATTGAAAGTTATATCAATGAAAATGCTATGTGTTTCAAAGTGACAACCGAGTGACAATCGAGCACGTGTTCAAACCGTTTTATATTACATACATATTTTTATGTCAAATATGCACAATCTTTAAGTGGTTTTCAATAACTTACCCCTGCATTTTATTCAGCAATAACCTAGGTCGATAAAAAACAGATAGATGTGTTTTATCCCTTGCAGATAGAGCAGGTTTAATCTCTCAGCATACGTCCCTCCCCACATATCACATCTGTTTATAAGCTCATTTATAATATACTGTTCAGTCTGTTGGATTATGTTACATTTCAAATGTATTGACCACAACAAGCACAGTATAAATGCATTATATATGCCAGTGCAATTCAGTAAATATGTTATACTAAATGCTATACGATTTTTGCAAAACTGATATTCTAAAACACTCGGTAATTCGAAGAGGTTAAATATGCTTTTCATTGCCTTTCATACAATCAGTTTCAAAAGTCTTGGGACAAATGCCACAAAACCTTTGAATTTCAACAAACGAGAATCCCCCCCGCCCCCTGTTCAATGTTGTGTCCCATTTCTCGTCGGGTTTGATGTGTTTTGGTTTAAACAACATTGATTGGGGTGGGGGGAGGGGGAGCGGAGCGGTATTGTGTGTAAAAAACTATAATGATCCACTTACAAACTAAAACTACATGTGTCCCAACAACTTCTGAAAGTGATTGTCTGGGCCCCATATGCCATAACGTCATTGTACATTTCAAAAGTACAGGGAATAGAATGCTCTGCGAACGAAGTATTTCAGCTCCATTTCGTTCACAGAACATCTAATGACATTATAGAACAATTAAGTTTCATTAAAATTCTCAAAGTTAATAATTAACAGAATATGAATATAATTTGTTATGTCATATTGCATTCTTAATCACAAAGGTTTTATACGTCGTTTGTTTCTACAAATTTTGGCAGAGCACTAGTAGGTTATTTGAGAGGTTATAGTCCGTCAATAAAGATAGGTATCGCAAATGTTTTACGCTAGATATGTCACACATACTGTTAATTTATAGCATAGTATTATAACATCCGGTCACTTTCGCATGCGGGTAAGGGCTGAGTCAACTGCTAATTCGGGTACTCCGAAGGTAAAGAACGTTTGATTTTTATTACCACTGGTGAATGTGACATTTCACATCTTTCTAGAGCAGAATTTGCAAATATAATTGTCGACGCATGGGTACAAAGGAGCACTCAGTGGGTGGGAATTTCGGAGGCTAATGGAAAGGGCGGTATCATATAGTATATATAGTCACTTCCACATGGCTAAAAAATTGTCCGCAAGATCAAGTTGGCGAGCTATCGGAAAGCTCGAGAAGAGTAAGTTCGGCATTTAATTGTACTCAGTCAGACAATCCCAAAAATTACTATTCAGCGTATTGGTACGTGGTAAAGAATGACCCGGACTTCGTGATTTCTCCAGGGCTTATAGACCTCCCTAATGCTGACGCGTTAGCAAGTACTAGCGCGCGCGACCCGCCGAAGCGAGAAAGTTGCACAGGCTTCCAAAAATATGTAACGAAAGGGACTCGCTGTATACGGCGTTGTACGCATTATACAACACAAAGTTATTGTTATACGCTAATTATGCTAATGCGCGTTTCCGGTCCAGACGAATGCAATGAAACTAACATCGGTTGTCACTTCGATTGTCACTATAGAAATATGAAATAATGGGCAACTAGGCAGCTTTTAAATCAGAACAAGGCTAAGAATAATTTGTTGAGAATGTCTAATAATGTATTTGCTATTAATGAAAGGGTTTGAAATTGATTAAGCCAAGTTTTGGATCGATTGACACTTTTCTACATAAATAAATCTGATATATCATAGTGATATTTCTAGAGTTGAGTGTCAATCGATACATTTTATACAATTTATACACTTTGTGATTAAGTAGAACCCGTAATATATCAATACGCGGTACCTAAACACTTTTGCTTGGTACTTAATATTCTGAAAATTATTTTCCCGCGACAATTGAAAGTTGTATCAATGAAAATGCTATGTGTTTCAAAGTGACAACCGAGTGACAATCGAGCACGTGTTCAAACCGTTTTATATTACATACATATTTTCATGTCAAATATGCACACTCTTTAAGTGGTTTTCAATAACTTACCCCTGCATTTTATTCAGCAATAACCTAGGTCGATAATTAACCAGATAGATGTGTTTTATCCCTTGCATATAGAGCAGGTTTAATCTCTCAGCATACGTCCCTCCCCACATATCACATCTGTTTATATAAGCTCATTTATAATATACTGTTCAGTCTGTTGGATTATGTTACATTTCAAATGTATTGACCACAACAAGCACAGTATAAATGCATTATATATGCCAGTGCAATTCAGTAAATATGTTATACTAAATGCTATACCATTTTTGCAAAACTAATATTCTAAAACACTCGGTAATTCGAAGAGGTTAAATATGCTTTTCATTGCCTTTCAGACAATCAGTTTCAAAAGTCTTGGGACAGATGCCACAAAACCTTAGAATTTCAACAAACGACAATCCCCCCCGCCCCTGTTCAATGTTGTGTCCCATTTCTCGTCGGGTTTGATGTGTTTTGGTTTAACAATATATATAATTCATGAATAATTCATGAGCTATTTAGCCAATGAACTTCTTAAAATCTCGTCACATGATGACCCCTATATACCGTGATATAGATCGGTGTGTGCTGATTTAAAATTCATATATAGACCACATGTACCTTTATGATAAAGGTACATGTACCTTTATAAAGCATTCTTTAACAAAATGTTTATTAATCTGTTCCTAATAAAAACTCAAATATTCGAGAAATCAATAAATACTTTATCAGTTTCCAAAGTTAAAGGTAATGTTACAACTTTTAAACACGGGATTAACAACCATTTCGTTTTTTATTACACACCACTTTAAACTCTTTAAACCCAACAAACTTGCTTAACTAAAATGCTAAAGACGCTTCATTCATCTCCGCCAGCGATGTAGTTAATGTCTGGTTTGTGGCCTTGGGCCAATATCATCAGTTTCATGACCTCGGCATTGTCGATCTTCACTTCTTTAACCTTTCTAGCAGCTCTCCAGGAATCAAAATCGTCAAAGCCCACTTTGTCACGTATCTTGTACTTGGCGGCATCGCTCTTTCGAGCAACGTTTGCTCCTCTTCAGCAGTTCGAGCGCTTCGAAACCGACTCATTAACAAAACAAGTCAAATATGTTCAAATTTCCATTTGAAAACTCCGTTTGACGACTTGTATGACTTGATAATTAATCCAGTCATTAATTTGCTTGCTGATCAATGAAGGGAAGAATCGTAACACAATAGAACTATTGTAGTTAGCATTTCTTATTATTTCATTGGGACCCAAAACAAAAGGTGAATTTTAGAAGTCATTTATAAACCTCGTGATTGGGCTTTATCGGTGCCTAAAGCCGCTCGCCTTCGGCTCGCGTCTATATGCACCGATAAAGCCCTCTCACTCGGTTTATAAATAGTACATATATATATATATATATATATATATATATATATATATATATATATATATATATATATATATATATATATATATATATATATATATATATAAAATACCTTTTCAGTAGCCGTTTTCCAATCAATGAAATATCATGCAGAATGTTTTTACAACAGACTATATCAACATTCAATTGTCTTTGGATTGATATGGTTTAATGATATGTGCTGACGCAATTCAAAAACTAGAGTTCGTCCAATTTTCTATTCAAATGCTAAAGATAATTTCAATGTTGTCCTTTCAAACCAAGTATTGTAAATAAACTGTGGGAGATATTTAGCAATAAATATTTAGCGATAAATGAACATCGCATGCATTATGTAAAATATTTTAATTGACAACACTGCTTCGAGCGAGACGTATATACACTTCAAATCGTTTAGTGCTCGTTTTAATAATTAAAACTACCATGTCTTCCACAGTAACAAGCATCTTAAGTTCAACTGTAGGCTTGTTATGGAACAAAGCTCGCGACTCGACTGCGGCAAAACTGAAGGACGGCGATGTTGCGGATGCAAAAGTTCGGGAGATTGTCGTGAGAGAGTTGAACGACATCAAGACGAAACTTGATGGTCTTTCACGCAAAGATCTGCTCAGCAGCTCCCGATTCCTGAAAGAAGGAGTAGATTTACTCTACGTTTCTCTTGATAAATCAAAGCTGGAGCAGAAAGCTGTGATGGACCCAACTCAACAAGACCGTGGTGAAACATCAGGAATGTCGAGCGGAGTCGACTCTGGGATCTTGAGCGAAGCCTTAGAACTTTCGCACGCCATGGGAAAGATGAAAATCTACTCTGATAAAGAGTTTGAATCCGCTAAAGAGAGGTTTAAAGATGCCCGTAAGAGAGCAACCGACGCTTTCTGCAATGAGGCATTAAATATTAACGACAGAATCTTCGCGGCCAAACTACGTGTTGTTTCTGAGATACTGGAATGTCTCGATAGTCCTCAAACCGCCATCACAGGGTGTCTGTCGTTTCTTCAAGATCTACATAGCTTACCAGCTGTCTGTGAGATGTTCGACGTTTATCTTAATGGCGGTGTCAAGTCGTTGTTGGGTAAAGCAGAACGTGTCGAGAACGTAAAATCTGTGATACTTATCAACTATGTTTTGTTTAATCTTAAATCCAAATTCAGTCGCAGATTTACTGACAGGTTAACATGGCCTGGCATAATTGAACTTACTGATCGCACTTTTAACCCAATATTGGATTGGCAGGAGGTTTCGACAAGAAAGTCTATGGGTAATGAATTGGGTCAAGCTCCCAAGCGGCTAATACTTGATGACGCAATACGTCCACGTTTATCTGCTGTGGACAGTCATGGGAATGTGGTTGTTGGAGAATGCGGGAAATGTAACATCAATGTAATTCAGAGAACAGGAGAAACCAAAGTGGTTCATGAATTACCAGATTGTGGAGAAGGCAAAGTTATCGACCAAGGTATCGTAGGACTCGCTGTTGATAAGAATAACAATGTTTATGTTGTTAGATGGGTTAAAACGCATACGGAAAATTGCGACGTGGAATGTTACGTGTTGAATGTGTTGGATGAAAATTATAATGTAAAACACCGCTGCAGATTTGATTTCCTTCAGGTTACAATTACAATCCCATATGTTACAAGCCCATATTTTCATGTGGTGTGGATCACTATACACACAAACAATAATATGATCATGATCAAAAACGGTGATTCGAATGTCTATGTCTGCGATAACGTTGGACAATTGAAACACAAGTTTGAACCACATTCCGTTGGTATACCCTGGTTGGGTATTTCAAATAAAGATGAAATCATGATACCATCACATGATGGCACGGCCGTTCACTTCCACTCCGAGGAAGGAAATCTGAAATCGACAGTACAACTACCAGAAGGTCACCGGGTTCTTGGAGTGGCACTTCACCATGTCATTTGTAAAATAATTGTTTTAACCTTTGTCAGGGATAAAGATTCATATTTCCTTGTTTGTTACACTGAGACAGGCGAACTGGAGACCTCGACGTTGTTTAGCGAGGACGATGATATTAAATGGTCCCCATCAATCACATCTCATCCAAGTGGTCCTGTTGCTGTTGTACGAGAGAAAACCATCACCTTTATTTAAGGAGAGTACTTTACATTATGTGTAAATAAATTAAAATACGTTTATAATTTGACAATGTGGATAGATAATATTAGTTTGAATTAGAAGACGTTTTATGCAGTTTTCGGCCAAAAACGTCATTGACATTGACATTGTTCATCCCATAACTTTTCGATTTTTATGCACACTTTTTCAACTGTTCTTTGAGATTGTTTTTGTGCGCTAAAAATACCTTCAAGAATGGGTTTTTGAAAAAGATAAATGACTTTTACTGTAAAGCTTTCAAATGTATTTTGATTATATTTTCTTTTCTTTATATTTTTTCTCGAGATTATATTGTCTCGGAATTTGTCGACTTGCATCGTACTGATCCGGGTTTCCGACGGACTTCCGGAATGTTCCGAATTTTAGGGTTTTTTCTCCGCGTTACAAATATGGCGTAAAAATTGTGCAAGTTTATATTGATCAATCATACCTTTGTTTGAAGGTAATATGCTTTATTTAATATCAGTATTTGTAGTAGAATACTTAGATGGCTAATGTAGATGGAATTTTTAGGAAATCGGGGTCGAATTAAGTGCGAAATTTCGGCACAAAGTTTGTAGTTTGCACGTGCAGTCGTGCATCGGTTTGGTCGATTGTCGAAATAAAAACCGTGATCCGATTTTGTTAGCACTGACCAATTCAATAAAAAGACTAAGTAAGGTATAAAATTGTTGAAACCATCGAAAAAAGTCCGTTGTTTTTCAGGTTTTGCCAAGATCTTGAGGAGGCAATATATTTTACATCATTAAATTGTTTTAATAGACCATATTTGTCATTGACACAGAATAGGAAGTTATACCAGAAGCGTAACTCTAGTCGTTTCCCTTATTGTTTGACGTCCACGAAAATTTTAACTCGCTCACGTCAGGCCACGCCATC